>CAUYON010068379.1:0-13305 GCA_963573935.1 Arctocebus calabarensis | reverse complement strand
CTTAGCCCGCTGAGCCACAGGTGCCGAGCCAATAGTCCCTTTTTTATTTTTTTTTTTTTTTTTTTTTTGACAGAGCCTCAAAATGTCACCCTGGATTGGGTGCCATGGCATCACAGCTCATAGCAACCTCCAATTCCTGGGCTCAAGCGAGTCTCTTGCCTCCGCCTCCCAAATAGCTGGGGCTACAGGCGCCTGCCACAACGCCCGGCCATTTTTTGGTTGCAGCCGTCATTGTTGTTTGGCGGGTCCTGGGGCTGGATTCGAACCCGCCAGCTCAGGTGTACGTGGCTGGCGCCTTAGCCGGTTGAGCCACAGGTGCCGAGCCTAAGCCTCATTTATTTGAATGTCTATATCTCTCCTTAGATTTTGAGTGAACTCTTACTATTCTGTTAGATAGATAAGTGTTCTGTCTTTTGCTTTCTCTCTTCCAGGCTTCTTAAAATCCATCACTTATTTCTCTTGATGATGTCCCATAAACACTATAGGCTTTCTTGTTACTTTTTATTTCTCCTCCTTCTCCTCCTCCTCCTCCTCCTCCTTTCTTCTCCTCCTTTCTTCTTCTTCTTTTTTTTTTCTGACTGCATTATTTTAAATGACTTGTCCTTGGGTTTATGAATTCTTTCTTCTGCTGGATCAAGTTTTCTCTTAAAGTGTTTTATTACATTTTTAATTTTATTGTTTGTGTTCTTCAGCTGAAGATTTTGTGTTTCTTAATGATTTCTATTTCTTTATTGAACATATTATTTTGTCTGCTTATTGTTTTTCTGAATTCATTGTCTACCTGTGTTCCTTTATAGATCGCTGAGCTTCCTTAAAACAAGAATTTTGAATCTTTGTTTTATAATTCACAGGTCTCCACATCTCTAGGATCAGTTACTGGAAAAGTAATATGTTCCTTTGGTGGCGTCATATTTCCTGTGTGTGTTCCTTGAAGTCTTGTACTGCCCTCTTCATATTTGAACAAGAAGTCACATTTTTGCTCACTGGTTTAGGGAAAGAAGCACCTTCACTAGTAAGCTGCACTAAGGATTATGAGGTTATTACAGACCTTTTCAGTGGATATCTCTGTTCCACTCCTCTTGTTCTGTCATTGGGAGAAATTCTTAAGGTTGTGTGTTTTGATCCAGCAATGTTAGGCTCAGTGTTGAGAGTCTTCCCCCACCCTTAAAATACTGCTTAAGTTGATTGTTTTTGTGCCTTTTCCTAATCCTGCAGAGGTAATGGTGTGCACTTATAGCCACCTGCAAAGGCTTGCACTTGCTTTCTTGAGGCATCCACAGGGAACCAGCCATGAGAGGGGTGAGGCACACAGAGCACTGGGGGTGCCTGTGGGCCAGTTGGAGCCAATCCACAGGAGACATCTCCTGCAAGGCTTGTGGTTGGCCTCCTGAAGGAGTCTGAAATGGCTGGTAAGACACACGACTTTTGAGTTTGGGGCCTAGATGTGGTCAGTCCCACCTCTATTGTTTATTCCAGCCTCTTCCAGCCACTGAACCATACTGTATACCTTCGTGTTCTGTTTGTGTGAGAAAAATGTGGCCTCTTGGGCAACATTCTGAACAGCTGGGGATGCTGTGTGTTCACTCTTCCCTGGAGGAAGAATAATGGACTGAGGTTTTCTCTCCTGATAGTGATCTGTTCTACCTTGGGGATGGAGTGATGCAAGTATAATCAAATTGTTTTCTCACTTCCTTTAATTTGCCTATTTTTAGATTTTTGCTGTAGTGATAAACTTCACTGGACTTCTGTACCCTCACAAAGGTGTTCACCACCACCTACAGAAAGGTTACAATAGAAAACTCCTATTCTGACACATTGCTGATGTCACCCCTACTCCATTCCAGTCTGTTTTTACAGGCTGGTCTGTAGAAGCCCCGCCCTCCCTCATGATTTTCTGAATCATTTATTTTCTGAGATAGGGAATCTGCTTCAGCTGTTAAATCTGACTATAAAATAATATTGAGTAGTTCAGCAAAAGAGTTGTGTGAACAGGAAAGAGGACAAAAAACCTTCCATGTTCGCAATCTAGAAGTATTTCACAACGGTCTTAAGTGGAAAAAAATGTTAACTATGAAATGACCTCTGGAATGTAGATAACTTTGGAATCCATTATACTTACTGTTTTCTGTGTTGAGTCATGGACAAAAATCATTAAGGAAGCTATGTTGCTTTTGCTTAAAAAATGAACATTATAAACTGGAGATTAGAGCTGAAAAGGATATATCAACTGTGGAATTATTATGTACTACTGTGGTTGGCCACTTACAAAAATTTAACAACTTTTTAAGTGTTCACAACAATGAGCTATCAAAAAAATTTTATACAAATGCATTCCATTTCCGTATAAACATCAGGCATTTTATTTTAGGTTTTAGGTTTTATTTGTAAGAAGTTTTTATTGAAAGAAATGAAGTGATTTAACTCATTTGTGTTAAAAGCACTGCAAAGCATGCCATATCCTTTACTTGTTTATCTGTTACAAACTACTTTCATTTTATTAGCCAATCAGCCAGGTTGAATGTAATTTTTTAGAATTGCACCCCTTACAGGCACTTCTGAAAATAAAAGTGTCATCTTATTAAGATTTTTAGGCCTACAGCATCAATTACCCCAAATACCACATCTGAGGGAGCAGTTTTCTGGAATGTTGTAATCTGCACACAAATGCCTATGACATTCCACCAGAGGTATAAAAATCATGAGCCTACTTAGCAGGTGAAAAGCTTTTGCTTCAGTGACCCAGGAGGTAAGTATCTCATGTGTCACAGTAGTTATATTCCTGAGAATTGTTTTAAGGTTGATTAATGGAAAATTGTATGAAATGTATGAACTTGGAACAATTTACATCACAAAAACTGTTCAATAAGCATAGGGATAGCCAAGCTCACTGGCTGCCAAACTCCTTGTTGAGTATGTATAGTTTGACTATCACTTCTGTAAGTCACCTCATTGATCCTCAGTTTTCTCCCCATAAGTGGAAAAAAATTGCAAGAAAAGGTCATATGTAAAAGGTGAATTATATGTTCATGTTTTTAAACATATACTTTGACTATCAAGACCCAAAACTCTCTGAGAAGAGAAGAAAGCTGTGCATATGACCTTGTATCTTTCCCCAAGTTTGTAAAACAATAACCCTTATACCAAGATCTCTTTCTTTTTCAAAGTTAGCAAAAAAAAAATTACCTAAATTTCTTTAATTAAGAGCATCAGTGTGAGAGTTTGCATATGAATATTATAAATGAAATTCAAAGTTTGTGTGGGTTAATCTTACTGGAGTTAGATGATATCTCAAAGTAGTTTTGATTTGCATTTCTCTGATGATTAAGGATGATGAGCATTTTTTCACGTATCTGTAGGCCATGCGCCTGTCTTCTTTGGAGAAGTTTCTCTTCAAGTTTTTTGCCCACCCTGAGATGGGATCACTTGTTCTTTTCTTGCTAATATGTTTGAGTTCTCTGTGTATGCTGGAGCATATTCTTCTTAGCAAAGTATCTCAAGAATGGGAGAAAAAGTATCCAATGTACTCAGCCCTACTATGAAGATAATTTATAGTTTTCATATAAAGGCTACAACCCAATTATAGCACAAGAATATGGGAAAGGGGGCATGGGAGGGGAGTGGAGTGGGGAGGATGAGTGGAGAGAGGGTAATTGGTGAGATTACACCTACGATGCATCTTGGAAGGGTACAGATGAAATGTACTAAATGCAGAATACAAATGTCTTCATATAATAACTAACAAAATGCCATGAAGGCTATGTTAAACAGTTTGATGAAAATATTTCAGATTGTATATGAAGCCAGCACATTGTACCCTATGATTGCACTAATGTACACAGCTATGATTTAATAAAAAAGAAAGAAATTCAAAGTTTAGAAGAGCTAGATGTTATTTCTACATGGAATATATAAGGGCTATGGAAATGGAAAATATGAAATGTAGTCTATACCTACCAAGAAATATGGGATTTCAGAATGTAAATTTCAAAGAGTGAACGGGAAGTCAGAGCATTTCTACTTAGAGGTAATAGAATGTATCAGAATTTGCAGACAGATTCACATAATAGGATTTGGCAACAGGTATACAGCAGTTCTGTTCAGTAGAGCTCTCTGCAATGAAGGATAGTCAGTGCTACCTCATACAGTGGCCACTAGTCAAAGTAGGACTTAAATTTGGCTACGAAAGTAACTCAATTTTTAATTTTATCTAATTTAAACTTAAATTGGCACACATGGCTAGTGACAACTGTATTAGTGCAGGTTTATTGGAGGGAATTTAGGGCTTCTGTTAGAAAGGGAGAGAAGAAAACCACCCTGGAGCCATGATGTTTAGGCTAAAGAATTTGGACATATATTATATGTGATAGCAGCCTTAGAAGCAGGAGGAACATAACTGTTTTAAGGAAGGGAAGTGTGGTCAATATAACAGTGCTTTTCGTAGATTCCTCTGCTTGTGGTATGAATGGCAAATGGGAGGAGGTTATAGAGATAGGAATTTGCTTGGGAGTTGGTAATTATAATCTATAATAGAGGTGGAAAGATCGGTGCCTATAAGCCTAGTGAGGTGTCTCAGGTAAAATGGATCATTTATTTTAAGAAAGCTTAATGAGTTTATCTAGAACTATTTCCTCCCTTATTCATCTGTTTTACAGATCTAGATTTGCCTGTAATTTTCTATGTGTAATGAATCTTGAGAGACTACATGTAATGATTACTTTTTGAAAGTACAGGGTGCTTCAGTGATAATTTTTTTTCTCTATACGTGCAAGACATTTGGTCCATATTATAGAGTAATGGATAATTATTTTATTATTTTACTGCACCCTATAATTCTTCTTTATTGTTTCTGATTATCATGAGCTAACTATCTACAATGAGGTTCAGGATAGTCCTGTTCTCTCATGCAACAGCTATTTGTCATGGTAATTGACTGAAACATTTATATGCAACCATTGATCTGTTTAGCAGTGCCTGTGTATGTAACATGTGTGTCACTATAGTTATAAAAATTGAGCCTTTGCTAGTGTGCTTGGCTCCTTGTTCTGATCAGATAGGAGGGATCTAGCCATCTAGAAAACCCATTGGCAATGATACCAGAAATTGGATGGGAAACAACTCAGAAGGTGGCTTCCTTGGCTCAGCAATAGGAATTTTGGGCAATGACTGTCAGATCAGCAGCCTAGAGTATTAGCCAGGATGTCTGATTGAGTGTCATAATCTCCACAAACATATCATTTAGATGATATTTCATAATGCTTAATGCCAGGGGATCTGAGCAATCTTAAGAGTTCCAACAGAGACAGTGCCCATCAATTAAGAAAAACACAAGAAAAAGGAATTGCCAACATGTACATTTTTTTCCTTTCAAGCATTTGTTCTTTTGCATATTTGCATTTGCATAGAACTGCAGAAAACAAAGGCACTTAATTTGAGATTATATGTGCTTCTATTTTTGTAAGGCAAGCAAATTGGACTGTGTATTTCCTTGCCAAAATTTGTCTTTAGAAAGAATTATTCTTTATTGTCCAGAATAGCTTTTGGACTTAGGCATAAATAGAAAGCTTTATGATTTCTGGTCACCCGGTTTGGAAAGCCCTCATATTCTAGATTTGTTGTTCCAATTGAGAATGATTTAAGCACTCTATTTTAAGACACTGATATTCCCAGAGAGGAGACAGTATGGAAATAAACAGTGATAGATCTGGGCACTATACTTTATTAGTTATGTCCTATTGAACAAAAATTTAAACTCACTGAAACTTCCCTCATCTATAAAATGAAGGTAAAAAGTTTTAGCCAAACAACTATTATAGTAACTAACTGGTAACTATACGTAAAATACAAGAAAAGCTAATTTGCTTTTGTCCTGATTTAAGCTCTTAAAATGTCAGATCTCTCAGAAACATGGGAGGGTGAGGATTGGAAAACCACCTGTGCGACATCAAAAAGAATCTCACCTTATTATAAAGACATATTCCTTTGCAACTTTAACATTGTAAACCTTATAACCTCATCGATAACTCTTTTAGCATGACACAGAAAAGCTTTATGACCATTTATCTTTCCATATCTCTCTGAAAGAAAGATACATTTTTCTGGTTACATTTAATTAATGGGAACCAATTTTCTTCGTTTTTGAAAGTAAATGCATATTGCTCATTTCCTTCTGAAGAATATTGAATTCTTAGAGAACATTCATTTTTACTTTATATATGGGAGTGTAGAGATGGTTAGATGAGAGGGTTGTGAAACTTTGGATATCAGAAAGTTCTAGCTGAGGGAGAATAATCCACAGAAAGAGGAAATAGGAACAATGCCTTCTAATCTCTAATAATTACTATTCACTGTATGTATGTTTTCTAAAAAGAAGACTTTGTATTATCTAAAAAACTGTGAGTCTACATGAGTAAGAAGACCAATCATCTTGGCTTGCTTCATTATTAGAGCATTTTATGTAACTGTTTAACACACCCTTCTATATAGACCCTTCTTGTATTTATGCTGAAATCTGTACAGACTGCTCACTGTATGGGGTCATTTGCAAATGCATGGAAAAAATTCATAGTAGCTATTGCAGATATTTTAAGAAAAAAGGCTGAAGGTGTCTTAACTAGGTTTCAGATAAAAAATAAGGTAAATTCAGTGAATGAAAATATAAAAGTAGACAGCTGGAGTTCTCATTAAATGCACATTAGCTTGTATTATTAGCACAGTGGAGCTCTGTCCGCAGTGCTTCGTCCTCAGTGTGTAAAGGTGTATCTGCAGGAGGAAGCCTAAGGCCTTCAGCCTTCTCCTTTGTTTCCTTTTTCAGCCCTAGTAGCACACGGAATATAGATATCTACAGAGAGGGCAATAAAAGAAATATATGTGTGTGTGTGTTTGTATATGTACATATATCCATTTATTAAATTGATTACTTATATGTATTTTTTTAATAAACAAATTGCAGAGACATAGAAAAGTCTCCTTAGGTAAACTGATAAAATGATTTGCAGAGATTTTTTCATTCTTCATTTTGTTTTCTACTGTAAACTTTTATTCCACAGATTCCCTCTGACACTCAGGTCCACATCTTGTGGCAGCCAGAGCTCTTTCTCTGAAAATGACTATGAACAGAACTGAGTGATTTTCTTTTTTAATGTCCACTGTACCCTAAGCTTAGTCCCAGCTCATGTCTTCAGAGTTTGTACTCATTTTCTACCTGTTGGTTAGGAAATCAGGAGAGCAGCAGACTCACGTGGTGAGAGAACACGGAGTGGTGGAAGTCGGGAGTCGGGGAGATGTGAATGGACTTGCAGGGACCGCGTCACATACTCCTCCTCTCTCCTCACTTGTCACCTGATTTCTAGCCAAAGTCCTTTCCATTTCTTTTGAAAGACAATACTGTGGACTCTTTCAGGAAGGGTCAGGACCTCTATTTACCTCCTAGTGGTGTATTTCTTCAAAAAAAATGTTGTTCTTAGAAAGAAGGTTGCCAGACGCAGGGTGCTGCAGTAACTCAACTTTCTTGTTTTTATCGTCATGCTCAAAATACACCTGACAGGCTTTGTGTCAGTCAGCATTCTCTAAAGGAAGCCAGTCAAAAGGATATGTGAATATACATAGAAAATAATTTATTACAATGATTGGCTCATAAAATTATGAAGGCTGACGTACCTAAAATCTGCTGTTTAGGTTGGCAGGCTGGAAACCCAGGAAAGAGCTGATGCTTCAGTTTTTTCGGGTGGCTTTTATCCTAGAGAACTTCTCTTGCTCAGGAGAGGGCAGACTTTTGTCTTATTTACTCCTTCAGCTGATTACATATGGCCCACCACATTATGGAGAACAATATGCTTTACCCAAAGTCCACATATTTAAATGGAAAATCTCACCCAAAAATACCCTCTTGGAAAAAAAACCTAAATAATGTCTGACCAGCCATGAGTGCAACATGTCCCACCTCCATTAACACAGCATTCATCATCACGGGACCCAAAAGATGGGGAAAAAGAAAAAGTAAAAGTAATTGCATCAACAGTGAGCATTATTTTCCTCCAACTATATCCAGACCATCTTTTCTTTCTTTATTTATTTTTTGTTTGTTTTTTCCTAAATGTGTCTGGTCAGTTTAAGAAAGAGAGGCATGAAGACCACCGCCAGCTCTGAGTAAGATGTGCACGGAGCCAGAGCAGCTTTGCCTGGTCCTCCTTGCTGCCCTCTACCTGATGTACAGGTGTTGGGGAATAGAGAAGGTGATTCTGTACTATTTTTAAACTGATGAAAGTAAGTCCCTGAATTACTTGCAATTTCTCCTAGATTCCAGCCTTGGAGTCAATTGAGATATAATAACTTTTCTTGAAATGAAAAACATCCTAGAGATATAAACATTTCCCTGAAACAACTTAAAAATACTTGTAAACAGAAAGGATACTCTTGTACAGAACAGAAACAATTTAACAGAAAAATGGAGAGCAGACCATAAGACTGAGGTGGAAATCTTGTAACTTTGGAAAGAAAGTTGTTTTATTTCTTTATGTAACTTACATGGATTGAAATGAGGGAAGAAAAGCTGTTACACAATATTTGATCAAAAGAAAAATAGATTCCATTATCACACAGTCATATACAAAAGGCATTGGAACCATTGGTAACAACGTACGATAGGATCCTGTACCAAACTTTGGAAGAAGATACTATAAGCTAATAAGACTTACAGAAAATAAAAAGCATGAGCCAAAACCCATTATACTTGTGATTCCATATGTGGAGACAATGGAGAATAGACAAAAGAAAACACACAGTTCTTACTCGAAGGAAACACTCTCCTTCGTAAAATGGAACACATATTCTCAGGATAGATTTTGAAGATAATTCAGAATAAAGATGTAAGCAATCTTCAAATGAAGCTGAAAACGGTGGGGCCTTTGTGCTATAGTTGTGATTGAAAAACTGAAAAACACCAAGAAGTCCCTGTATAGGGAATGTTAGTAAACTCCCAGACCAAATATTCACAAGTGCTGATAGAGTGTTTACTTGATAGTTTTTCGAATTTATTTCATTGGAAATTGAATATATATGAATCCTGAAGAAGTAAAAAACCTAATCAATATTATCAGTTCTTACATTTAATGGCAGTGGACCTGAATTTTTCCTTCAAAAGTAAGAAAGCAATGCATATTTTCCTAAGAGACTTGGCAAATATATCCCTTATGTACTTCTTTAAATCTCTGTACTCTGGGAGTACCGTTTTCCATTTAAATCTTCATCAAATGGGTTTTATTTGATTTTTTGAATTCTATCTTGGAGAATACCATCCTTGGTAATGCAATAAACCAATAAAAGTAATTAAAAACACAGAAGCCCACAAGGAAAAAGAGAAAGGATCACAACTGAAACATTTTGAAAATTGGAAAGTAGTTAACTATGATTCAACACTTTTGTGTGTGTGTTTGCTAAAATAATAGTTCAGAAAGTCAAAAAGCTCCTCAGTTTTTATCACAGTAATCCCTCATAAAATTCAAGATTTGTCCCATGGAGTACTTCTGGCCAGAAAGATAACACCATGGCTAAAACCATAAAAGTGGCTTAAAGTCAGTTTAGAACAGTTTGGCTTCTGCATTTCTACCCCTGTAGGTCAAAGTCTGGTCACCCCACCTCATTCTCTCATTGCTCCCAGGTAAAAGAGAAAAGGTTTATTCCCCAGAGAGTTCTCTTCACAGAGATTCTCTGGCCTAAAGGACCCTGGAGCGGGACACAGGGTGGGAATAGCAAACTAAAAGGAAGCATAGCACATGAAATGTTGAAACAGCTCACCCTGCCTGATTCTTTCCTCTCTTTGAGATCCCTGACAGAACCCCGGACAGCAGAGTGTAATAAGCTTCTCCGGGGAATCTTCCCTACTCCAGAGCAAAGACCTAACAAAATTGACAACAGGAAATCCTCAGCTCCTAGATGACACAAAGACTGGGGCCAGTAGACCCACTCTTAAATATTAGTACAAATTCAAGTATTATGAGATATATGAAGGCAGCATCTCTTATCAAAGAGAGCAAAACAAATAACTTACAGAAAGAAAAGACTATACAAAAAGAAACCTTCAAACCATTAGTGGCTAATGTCCTTAAAGATATAAGAAAAGGTTTTTACATCCCTAAAATAACATGGAATTTTTTTTTAATGGTGAAAACTATTGTAAAATAGTCTAAGTTAAAAAATGCAGGGCAAGTTTCAGGGGATAAAGTAAAGAAACTATTTCAGAATGAAAAGAAAAATGTCAAAGATGGGGAATATGAAAAACATTTCAAAAATAAAATCAGGGGACAGTAGAGAAGACCCAACATCTTAAAAAAAATAGATATGCCTCTACCATTGAAAACAGAGAATAGAGATTGGATATTGTGAAAGAATTTCATAAAAAGTTCCCAGAATGAAAGAACATATATTTTCATAATGACTAGACCCACCACATACTAGGTACTATGGATGAAAATAGAGACACTGTAAGGCACATCAGTGAAAACCCAGTACCCCATTGGTATTATATTTCATTTCTTATGAATGGTTTGTCTATTTAATGGTAGGCTGTTCTTAATTTCCATGTGTCATTTAAGGCAAATGAAAATAAAATATGTTCTTTTTAAAAATAAAATGTTCCTTATCCTTTCTTAAAGAACTAAAGTTGTTTTATATGGTTTAGTTTTGAAAGCAGTAATTTAGTATTTCCATTAAGAGCAAAGTTGCTACCTCTAGTTAATGGCAATTTTCTCCCACTGTTGATGGAATTTAGATTTTGAAATTTATATCAGAGAGATGGAAATGGAACATTCTAAAGGGTCTCTTCACAAATTAAGTGTTTTCATTAAATAAAATTACTAAAACTTATTTACATATGAAATTGTATATAACTGTATTTACAAAAACTTATGAAGAAAGGAAGAAAGGAAAGGAAGGCTATAGAAATGATATATGCCTGATTTATATAATATTCACATAGGAATTATATAAGGAAAACAGTTGATTTTATGCATAAACAAACTGGTAAACAACTTAACTCCAGACACTAAAGATAAGCAGTGGAATATTGATCGAGAACAAATAGGATCAGGTTCAGTATCTAAGAAATACATTTTGTATCTTTCTTTTTCTAGTACTTCACTTGCAATTACTTAATAGTAAAGTTAGAATCACTAACTTTTTCTAGTCAATTTTTCCTACAGTTTTGAAGTAATTGATGGGAATTGTAGGGTAAGACTTTAAGTGAAATTTAAAGTAAAGGGAAAAGATGGAGATTTTCCCTCATTTTCATTCTGCCTACCTAAATGAGCTGAAGTATTGTTGGGACTCAAGAAACAAAATTCAGAACACAGCACTTTGGCATGCTGAACTAAAGGACATTGGAAGGTTTTTTGTTTGTTTTTGTTTTTATTTTTATTTATTTATTTATTTTTTGAGACAGAGTCTCAAGCTGTCACCCTGGGTAGAGTACTGTAGCGTCACAGCTCACAGCAACCTCAAACTCTTGGGCTTAAGCGATTCTTTTACCTCACTCTCCCAAGTACCTGGGATTACAGGCACTGGCTACAGTGCCTGGCTATTTTTTGGTTGTAGTTGTCATTGTTGTTTGGTGAGCCCAGGGTGGATTTGAACCCGCCAGCTCCGGTGTATGTGGCTGGTGCCTTTGCCGCTTGAGCTATAGGCACTGAGCCACTTGGGAGGTTTTCAGAAGCAAAGTATCATTTAACCTTTTCTGGTCCTTCTTTTTCCTGCTCCTTTCTCCCCTAATGCAGACCATAGAAACTAGAGCTTCAGAACTCTTGTCCCCAAAAGCCATCCATAAAACATAGAAAGATTATGCTAACCTTCTCCTGCCTTTCTGTGTAGGAGCTGGCCATAAGGAAATTCTCTGACCTACATCGTCCAATCATAAGACTTTCACACAAGAATGGTTCCTGCCCTATATACAGGAATAAGAAATATTACACATAGAAATCAAGAATCTGAACAGATAAGCCTTAATGGCATAGATTGTTCCCTTTTTGTCCAACCACATTTTTACATTGCTCCCCATTCTTCATCAAATCTGAGCATAATAATATAGCTTTCCCTGAGTCTTTGGGCCTTCATATCTGAAAGTTTCTGTGTCACATAAAACCTTGATTAAATAAACCTGTTACGCTTTGATCTTACCACCCTATTCTTCACTACAGGAGTGTTGGCTGTGACCCTTATGATGAGTAAGGAAAGGGATCACACCTTTCTAACCCACATTACCAAAACCTATTTAAATGAAAATTAATGGAGCTGAAGGTCTATTTTCTGTTTCACACCTCCCTTAATTAATAAATGTATATTTACTCTTGGTTAAGAGTACCACTGGCACAACGTGTCTATTCCACTTACATAGTATCAGTGAGATCACACAGTATGTGTCTTTCTGTGCCTGGCACAGCATGATGTTTTCCAAGTTCATCCACACTGGTGCCAATGGAAGGATTTCCTCCCTGCTTGCCTCGTCTTTCTCCATTTTATTATTTTTAGGCTGAAGTGTATTCCATTTGTGTGTATGTGTTTTAGGGAGGTTGTTTCCATTTCATTGCTATTTAGAGTAATCCTGCAATGACTGTGGTTATGCCAATATCTCTTCAACATGTTTTCATTTCCCTTGGATATATACCCAGAAGATGAATTGCTGATCATATAATAGTTCTATTTGGGGGGAAAGAGGGAATTGGGAGATATTGATCAAAGGGTACAAAGCTTCAGTTAGAGAAGATGAGCAAGTTCTGGAGATCTATGGCACAGCATGGTAACTAATAGCTACTAATAATACATTGCATACTTGAAGATGTCTAAGGGAGTAGGTCTTAATGTTCACACCATAAAGGGAAGTATGTGAGGTAATAGAGATGTGAATCAGCTTGAGTTCATTATTTCACAATGTGTATATACCAAAACATCATATTGTGTACCATAAATACATACAATTTTATTTTAAAATAACACATTAATAAAACAAAAACAGGAGCACCTCTTGTTCAGTTTGATGGACTAAAATTTCTTTCTTCTTTTTTTTTTTAAATTTAATCATAGCTGTGTACATTAGTAAAATCAAGGGGTACAATGTGCTGGCTTCATATACAATCTGAAATGTTTTCATCAAACTGCTTAACATACACTTCATGGTATTTTCTTAGTTATTGTATGAAGACATTTGTATTCTGCATTTAGTAAATTTCACCTGTACCCCTCTAAGATGCACCATAGGTATGGCCACACCAATTAACCTCCCTTCACCCCAATTTCTCCCCTCCCCTTTCATCCCATATT
>CAUYON010068377.1:0-28249 GCA_963573935.1 Arctocebus calabarensis | reverse complement strand
TCTAGTTTCTAGGACGGTGAGATAAATTTCTGGTGTGTAAGCCACTCAGTTACAGCAGCTCCACAAACCAATACAGCCCTGTCTACTGGAGTCACATATACAGGCAATCTGATGGCTTTCTAAAAGTTTTGGCTATTTGTCTTTTGTATAGCAGAAAGTGGTCTGCTTCATCAGAACTGTTGTACCTCTTTTAATCAAATAGATCTACAAAGGAAAGGATGTTACATACAGAAGCTGATGCTGCCACTGTTTTAGAAACAGTCTCCAAGAAAGTTTATATTTAATACATGCGTGTATTTACTTGTATACTTATATTTCTAAAAGTATATAATATTCATATACTGCATTTATTTCTATGTGTGTGAGTATCTATATACACACATATATCTTTATCTATATATACCTCACTTTTCTTTCCTGGATGTCTCAGAAATTACAAGAAAGTCATTCTCATGTTCACTAAGAGATTATAAAGGAATACAGTAAGATACAAGACATAATTCTAAATTCTCTTTTTTTGATAAATACTTAGTTACTCTAGCCATGAACTGGTTGATCAAAAAACATATATATTGGGTGGCTCTTTTGGCTCAAAGGAGTAGGGTGCTGGCCCTATATGCTGGAGGTGCTGGGTTCAAGCCCAGTCCCAGCCAAACACTGCAAAAAAAATTATATATACATATATATATAAAATATATATATTTCCATGATAGATGAGTGATATCAATTCATTTGGCCATACCTAAAGAATTAAATTGTATATAATCAAATACTATGTGATTCATAGACGTTTCCATTCAAATTAACTATGTTATCCCTGCAACTTATAAAGTAGTTGACCTTACTTAAAAAAATGCACATGTAATTTAAGTATTTGAAAACAGGTATTTAACCAATTCTTTAAATATGAGGCTTTGTGTAGTAAAAAAGCCTTCTTAGGCTTGTAAAGAAAATTTTAATGAACCATTATTTAAGAACATTTCTTTACCACTAAATTTAACTCAAATGTGTAATAACCTTTTGTGGTGAAGTTTGTTTCTAAATCACCTCCATTTTGCCGGCACCCATCTGTGATATTAAGACATAAATATATGTGTATATATACCTATATATACATATGTATAACATATATACACATGTCCCACTGCCATCTTATAACCTTTGTTAAAAATTGGGTTTCTTGGGGCCGAGCATGATGGTTTATGCCTGTAATCCTAGCACTCTAGGAGACTGAGGTGGGTGGATTGCCTGAGCTCACAGGTTCAAGACCAGCCTGAGCCAAAGCGAAATACTGTCTCTAAAAATAGCAGGGCATGTGGTAAGCACCTGTAATCCCAGTTACTTGGAAGCCTAAAGCAAAAGAATCACTTCCGTTTAAGAGTTTGTGGTGAGTGACCAAGTGAGACTTCGTCTCAAAAAAAAAAATTGGGGTACTTTAGGCCTTAGAAACAGGCCTTAGCAAACAGAATTCCTCTTCGACTTTCTGACCTTCTCCTGCCTTTTTTTCACCTATTCAAGGGAGGACTGTAAACTGTGGGTCACAGGACCTTCATTGCATAGAGGGTCCTGCCCCACACCCTGGACAAAAGAATGCAGAACAGAGAGGCCAGGAAGAATCTGAACAGTCAGGCCTTGCTGGTTTCCCCACTCTGTCTATTAGCAAGTATCTTTTTGTTTTTGTAGTTTTGGCCAGTGCTGGGCTTGAACCTACCACCCCCAGTAAATGGGGCCGGTGCCCTACTCCTTGAGCCCCGGGCACCAGCCTTGGAGGTATCTTTTTATCCAATCACATTTTGACATGGCTGTCACTATTGCCTATCCAATGAAGACTTCATAAAAGGCACAAGATGACATGGTTTGGAGAGCTTCTAGGTAGCTGAAACTGTGGAGGATCCTGGAGGGAGGATCCCCGATGGGCACATGTGATCTCTGGTCCCTACCCTCATACCGCTTCCTATACAACTCTTCATCTGTATCCTTTGCAACAGTATATTTTAGAATGAACTGATAAGCACAAATAGGTGGTTCCCTGAGTTCTGTGAGCTACTCCGGAAAATTAAACCCAAACTGGGGTCACAGAATCCCAATTTGAAGCTGGTTGATGAGAACTTCTGGAGACCCTGACTTGTGGCTGGTTGGAAGTAGAGTACAGTCTTGTGGAATTGAGCTGGTTATCTCTGGGTAGTGTCAGAATTGAACTAGAGAAGGTGCAGCTGACGTCCACTGAAGAACTGATTGATTTCTTGCTTGGAGTGTGTGGGGAAACCTCCACACGTTTGGTCACTGAAGTCTCCCTTGGTGATTGTTGTTGAGTGAGAGAACAAAAAAAAGCATGTTGAGTTTGAGAATTTTTT
Source organism: Arctocebus calabarensis (assembly GCA_963573935.1). NCBI lineage: Eukaryota > Metazoa > Chordata > Mammalia > Primates > Lorisidae > Arctocebus > Arctocebus calabarensis. The sequence goes on along the minus strand of CAUYON010068377.1, from coordinate 25,895 downwards.
TTCAGGCCATCCCTATCTCCCATCTGATTTCTTCCTTTGTAAGTTCCTTCATCGCCTCTTTATATGCACCCATCATGGTTGTTGTTCCTCCCTCCCAGTGAGTGCAAAGCAACTGAAGCCTGGAAGCAAGTGCTCTATCCAGTGAACTGGTGGGTTGGCTTTGGGGCACAAGGCTCATGTGGTGTCAGGGCTCTGCAGAGTGAGGGACAGATACAGGGTCCATGTGTTCCCTTCTCTCTCCTGAGGACTCTTCTGCTCCCTGCCCACTGCTATAACCTCTTTACTTCCAGATAGGATTCTCTCCCTCCTGGGCCCACTCTGAGTCCCATGCATAGGCATTGTGATAATTTCCTGACAGTAGGGCTGTTGGTCTCTAAAGTACATAAACAGACCATGAGTAAGTGTCTTTTAACCTGTTTCTTCTTTTCCCATCTACTTCCAAAGTAGAAATTGGTGGCATGCAGAAGATGGCAGGCCGTTAAGTATACTCTGTATTGTTATGACCACTCCAAAATGGTTTTCCCATTCATACAATGGAAAATCAACTTCCCTACTGTTGGTCTCCTTGCCTGAGGATGATGGTAAGATTGATGAATCATTCTTACTTCAGTCAACAAAAAAGAAACACGTACAAAAAGATTACACTGTAGACAACATCATCATCTTTCATGACAGTAATTCAAAGTCACAAAATCTAAGTGACAAATGACAAATCCTGAGGAGATATGACAAGAGCTGACCAATAGCTTCAGGTTAGTGTAGTGATACCTGTAAGCCAACCTCTGGGGAATGCATGTGTCTGTGTGTGTACATGTGTTTGGGTGTGTGTGAGCATGTGTGCATGTATATGTGAGTGTGGTTGAATGTGTTCCCTAGAAACAAAAGGAAGGAAGCGAGGGAGAAGCGGTAATGGTGATGAAGTGTCCTTCCTTCCAAAGTTTCTGCCATTCTAGTCACTATTGAATAAACATGGGAAATGAGAGAGAAACATGGAGTGTGTGGGGAAACCTCCATGAGGAATTGGTAAAAGAATTCAAAGAAGGGAGAGCAAATGCTAGAATAGTGAGAGTTTCTGTGGCAAAGGCTTGTCCATGGTCACCATTTGCTAAAGAAGAATAAGTAAATAGGTCAGGGTCTTCCAAAATTATATTTATAAGATTTTCTGAATAGAAAATAGAGTATATAATCAGAATGATTTTTTTTCTTCTACAACATTTTGAACAGACTATATTTTGGGGAAAATTAAAGTTTATAGAAAAATGAGAAACAGTACAGAGAGTTTCCATATATTCCTTCTCTCCCATACAGTTTCTCCTATTATTAACATCTTGCATCTGGTGGTACGTTTGTTACAACTGATGAGCTTATATTGATACCTCATTATTAACTAATATCCACAGTTGACATTGAGGTTCACTCTTTGTATTGTACAGCTATATAGGCTTTACCAGATGCATGGTGTTGTGTATCCACTACAAGATCATCATACAGCAGAATTACACTGCTATAAAAATTCCTTGTATTCCACCTATTCATTCCTTCAGCTGCCCATCAACCACAGGTCTTTTTCTTTCCATCTCTATATTGTTACTTTTTCCATAGTATAATATGGTTAGAATCATATAGTATGTGGCCTTTTCAGATTGGCTTCTTTCACTTAACAATAGTCATTAAAGGGTTTTCTGTATCTTTTCATGGCTGATTGCTCACTTCTTTTTATAGCTGAATAATATTCCACTGTATGGATGAACCACAGTTTATTTATTTATTCTCTCTTGAAGAACATCTTGGTTGCTTTTAATTTTTTGCAGTGGTAAATAAAGCTGCAATTAACATCTGTTTGCAGGTTTTTGTGCGATATAACTTTTCAGCTCAATTGGGGTAATACTTAAAAGTACAATTGCTGGATTGTATAAAATTATGTTTGGTTGTAAAAGAAACTGCCACACTTCCTTCTAAGTGACTGTGGAATTTTCTGTTTCCACCATCAATGGATGAACGTTCTCATTGCTCCATATCCTTGCCAGTGTTTGGAGTTGTCAGTGTTTTAGCCATTCTAATGGGTGTGTAGTTGAATCCCATTACTTTACTTTTTAATTATCTTCTGATATAATGTTAAGGATCTTTAGATATGCTTATTTTCCATTCATTTATCCTCTACATCAGGTGACTATTTAGAACTATTGTCTATCTTTTCATGAGGTTGTTGTTCTACTAATTATTGAGTTTTAAGAGTTTTTTTGTACACTGTGAGTAACAGTCTCTTACAGATAAGTATTTTGGAAATATTTTCTCCTGGTCTATATCTTATCTTCTTATTCTTTTTGACAGAGTATAAGTTTTAAATTTTGATTAAGCCCAACATATCATGCTTTTTCTCTCATGGATCATGTTTTAGGTATTGTATCTAAAATGTCACTGTCAAATATGTGGTCATGTACATTTTCTCCCGTGTTATTCTCAACACGTTTTATAATTTTCATGTATTACATTTAGGTCTATGATCCATTTCAATTTATTTTTTATGAGAAGTGTAAGATCTGTGTCTAGGTTCATTTTTTTTTTAATGTGGGTATCTAGTTCTACCACCATTTGTTTAAAAGACTATTCTTTTCCCTGAATTGTCTTTGCTCCTTCATCAAACATCAGTTGTCTATATTTGTGTGGGCTTATTTCTGGGCACTCTATTCTGTTCCTTTCACCAATTTTTCTTTTCTTTTGCCAATATCACACTGTCTTGATTACAAAGACTTGAAGTCTAGTAGTGTCCGCCCTTAGCTTTTTTCTTCTTAAATATTATGTTGGCTATCTTGAGTCTTTTGACCTTCCACATAAACTTTTGAATCGGATTTTCAATATCTAAAAATGATTTGGAATTTCATAGACTCTTTGTAGTTAATTAAAGCATTCACAATCAAAGTAAAAGTTCTTACTCAGTCTTTATTACAAACACTCCTTTACAAGGGAGGAAGAAAATCCCCATCTTAGCAATGAAAATCCCCAAATAAGAACTTATAGCTGCACTGGATGAGAAGGAATTAGGAAAATAACCTCCAAAAGTATGAAAAATAAGGGTACACACACACACACACACACACACACAACAACAACTCAAAAAGGGAGCACCAGGTCTTTTGTGATGAAAATATTGAAATGAAAGATAAAAAAAAAAATTAAAATGGCATTTAAAGAATTACCAATGTGGATTGTAAGGAAGCCTAATTAAATCTAAGAGAAAATTGAAAACCACATCAAAGAAACCTGAAAAACAATTAAGGAAATGAATGAAATTCATTCAGTGAATTCTCTCACTAAAGAGAATTACTTATTTAAGAAAAAAGCAAACAGAACTTCTGGAAATTAACTTATTTAGGGCAATACAAAACTCAGAGAAAAGTTTTAAGTATATATTAACCATTTAAAAGAAAGACCTGAGAGCAAGAACATAACTCTTTTGAATTTAATTAGTCAAAAATAAAGAAGAGACAAGAAGAATAAAGTCTACAAGAATGAGGGAATTATGTAATATGGCCAATATAAGGATCATAAGCCTTTTTGATGGGAAAGAAGAAAATGCATAAATGTTGCTGAATTTTCTCCCTAAGCTAAGGCTTTGGTCTCAGGGTTCCAAGAATGAAACCACAGACCGTGTGGATAAGCAAGAGGACAGAGTTTATCAACAGGGAGAAAGACTGATAAACATGATGATAAAAGCAAAAGAGGGTGAACAGAAGAAGAGGAACAGAACCTCTGGTAGTGGAGGGGGCAATGCAAATAAGAAGCCCCCCACCAGTCTTCAGTCTAGGGGGTTTAAATGCTGCTTTTCCTATCCTGCAGGTGGGGATTCTTAGGGAAGAGTGTCACAATTGGCCAAAGTCGACACAAAAGAGGAACTCCTGTGAACCATGAGGCTAAATATCAAGTAACTTACAAAAGTAAACCCATTAGGTTAACTGCAGACTTCTCTTCTCTTGAGACCTTATAAGCCAGAAGGGATTCGGAGTACTGTTCGAAGTTTTCTTAAATAGAATAATTGTCAGACTAGAACTTTGTGTCCTACAAAACTATTTTTGATGGCGGCACCCATAGCCCAGTGGGTAAGGGTGTGGGCCACATACACTGAGGTAGGCAGATTCGAACCTGGCCTGGGTCTGCTAAACAATGAAAACTGCAACAACAACAACAAAATAGCTGTGGTGGGCACCTGTAGCCCCAGCTACTTGGGAGGCTGAGGCAAGAGAATCACTTAAGCCCAAGAGTTAGAGGTTGCTGTGAGCTGAGACACCACAGCACTCTACCAAGGGCAACATAGTGAGACTCTGTCTCAAATCCCTCCCCCAAACAAAAAACACTATTTTTGCATATATGATGTAAAAAAAATGGCTTTTCCAGGCAAGAACACACTGAGGGAATGTGTCAAGACCAGACACCCTGCAGGAAATACTCAGAACTACGTTATACGTGGTTCATCAAAACAGACACCCACCAGTGTAAAACCACCCAAAAGCTAAAGCTCAGAGGTCATATACAATAATACCAGAAGGGGGAAAACAAAGTAATGATGTATTACCCAACAGGTTGAACAGAATAATATCCCACATATCAAGTCTATCAATCAACATGACAGTTTAAATGCCTCACTCAAGAGATATAGGTTGGCTGAATAGATTAGAAAATACAACCTAAGTATCTGCTTTCTCTGGGAAACACATTTAACCTCCAAGGACTTATATTGACACAAGTGAAGGGATGAAAAAACATAGTCCATGCTAACTAAAACCAAGAAAGCAGGTACAGCCATTCTCACATCACAAAAAACTGATTTTAAGTCAGCAATAGCAAAGAAACACAAGGATGGCCATTATATAATGATAAAGGGTAATTCTTCCAAGAAGGCATAACAAACCCAAATATTTATGCACCTAACACAGGGGCACCCAGATGCATAAAATAAACTATAATAGCTCTAAGCAAAGCGATAAACAGTAGCATCATAATTGCTAGGGATTTTCAATACTTTACTGACAGAACTGGAGTGATCATCCAAGCGGAAGATAAAATAAAGGAACACTGACTTTAAACAGAACTCTAGAATAAATGGGCCTAACAGATATTTATGACATTTTACCCTCATACTACTAAATATACATTTTTTTCATCAGGACATAGAACATTCTCCAAGATTGATCATATCTTAAGCCATAAAACACATCTCAAAATATTCAAAAAAGATATAAATCATACCATGTGTCTTCAGAGACCACAGCGGAATAAAACTAGAAATCAACCCCCAGAAAAATATCAAATTCTTTACAAAGTCATGGAAATTCAACAACCTGATGTTGAACCATTATTGCATCAATAATAAAATTAAGATGGAAATCAAAAGATTACTTGAACTGAATGACAGAGGGACATAAGCTATCAAAATGTATGAGATTCATCAAAAGCAATGTTATGGGGAAAATTCATACTCTTAAGTGCTTATATCAAAAAGAACCATCACAAAGCAACAATCTAATGGCACATCTCAAGGAACTAGAAAAGGAAGAGCAAAACAAATCCTAAGCCAGCAGAATAAATGCAATAACGAAGGTCAGAGCAGAACTAAACAAAATGGAAAACAAATGAACAAACAAAAAATACAAAGGATCAGTGAAACACAAAGTTGGTTCATTCAAAAGATAAACAAAACTGATAGACTTCTTGTTAGATAACCAGAAATAACAGAGAAAGAACTTAAATAACCTTACTAGGAAATGAAAAACAAGGATATCACAACTGATACTCCAGAAATACAAAATAGCATTTGTAAATACTATAAAAATCTCTATGCACATAAACATAAATATGTATAAGAAATGGATAACTTCTTGGAAACACACAACATTCCAAGACTAAATCAGGAATAAATGGAACTCTTGAACAGACCGATAGCAAGCAATGACATCAAAGCAGTAATAAAAAGTGTTCCAACAAAAAAAGTCCCAGGGTGGTGCCTGTGGCTCATTGAGTAGGGCGCTGGCCCCATATACTGAGGATGGTGGGTTCAAACCCAGCCCCGGACAAACTGCAACAAAAAAATAGCTGGACGTTGTGGCAGGCACCTGTACTCCTCCAGCTACTTGGGAGGCTGAGGCAAGAGAATTGCCTAAGCCCAAGAGCAGGAGGTTGCTGTGCACTGTGACACTATGGTACTCTATCGAGGGTGACAAAATGAGACTCTGTCTCCAAAAAAAAAAAGTCCCAGACCAGATGGATTCACAGCCAAAATTTAATAAATGTACAAAGAAGAGATGATACTCATACCGCAGAAAGTATTCCATAACATCAAACAAGTGGGAATCCTACTCAACTCTTTCTCTGGGGCCACTATCACATGATACCAAAATCGAGAAGGACAAACACACATGATAAAAACCACAGACCAATATCCCTAAGAATATAAATGCAAAATCCTCCATAAAATACTAACATATGAAATTCATCATTGCATCAAAAATAATTCACCATGATCAAGTGGGCTTCATTCCAGAGATTCAAGGATGGCTCAACATAGGTAAATCAATAATATATGAGTCACCACATCATAAGAATCAGAAATAAGGATAACATGCTCATCCCAAGAGATTCACAAAAAGCATTCAATGAAATCATACCTTTTCACGATAAAAGCCCTCAAAAACCTAGGCATGGAAGAAACTTATCACAAGATCAAATAAACCATATATGACAATTTAATAGCCAACATCATACTGAATAGGGAAAAGCTTAAAATAGTCCCACTAAGAACTAGACTCAGACAAGGATGCCCATTATTATCCCTTCTTTTCAACATAGAATCAGAAATCCATGCAAGAGCAATCAGGCTAAGGAAAGAAATTAAGTATACACAAATCAGGAAAAAGGAGGTGGAACTATCACTTTTGGTTGACAATATTGATCTTATACCTAGAAAACCCCAAAGATTCAATCAAAGGAGTCCAGGTATTGATAAAAAATCCCTGCAACTCTCAGAGTCTCAGGGTACAAAATCAATGTACACAAACCAGTAGCATTTTCTTATTCAGTTTTCTTTGGATGGGGCTGGGTTTGAACCCACCACCTCCAGCATATGGGACTGGCACCCTACTCCTTTGAGCCACAGGCACTGCTCACCAGTAGCATTCTTATAAGCCAATAATAGTTAAGCTGAGAATCAAATCAAAGACTCAATACCATTCACAATAGCTACAAAGAAAAAAAAAATAACTAGGAATGTATTTGAATAAGGAGATGAAAGAACTCTACAAAGAGAACCATGAAATCCTGGAAAAAATGAATTACAGAGGGTACAAAGAGAAAAACATATCCTGCTCATGGATTGACTGAATCAACATTGTTAAAGTGCCCATACTACTCAAAATGATTTACAGATTCAATGGACTCCCTATAAAAATACTGATGTCATGCTTCAAAATTAAATGAAATTGAGAACATAAGAGTCATTTAGAAGACTTTGTAAAGAGTAATTAAATTGATAAACCTTTGGCCACATTAACTAGATATACTGAAGTCAGTTCTCTAATAACCTCAACCAGAAAGGAAAAAGGGGAAATAATAATAGATACCACAGTTACAAAAGATCTTTGCTGATTACCACAAAAAAATTATGTCCAGAAGTTTGAAAATGTAGAGGAAATGAACCACTACCTGGAATCACATTGCTTTCACAAATTCAACCAGAAAGAATTAGAAATTTTGTATAGATCAGTATAAGCACCAAAATTACAATAAAAAATCTTCCCAAAAATAAAAGCCTTGGACCAGATGGTTTCACATCATAATTCTATCAAAACTTGAAAGAGGAGCTTGTACCTACATTGCAGAACCTATTCCAAAACATTGACAAGGAAGGAGCCCTGCCCAACATGTTTTATGAAACAAGTATCACCCTGACACCAAAACCAGGCAAGGCTCCAACTAAAAAGGAAAGCTACACACCAATATTATTAATGAATATCGATGCAATAATATTCAATAAGATCCTAACAAACAGAATTCAGTTACACATGAAAAAATTGTATATTGGCTTGGTGCTTTTAGCTCAGTGAGTAGGGTGCTGGCCACATACACTGAGGCTGGTGGATTTGAACCCAGCCCAGGTCTGCTAAGCAACAATGACAACTGCGACCAAAAAATAGCCAGGCATTGTGGCAGGCACCCATAGTCCCAGCTACTTGGGAGGCTGAGGCAAGAGAATCACTTGAGGCCAAGAGTTTGAGGTTGCTGTGAACGGTGACACCATAGAATGCTACTGAGGGTGGCATAATGAGACTCTGTCTCAAAAAAAAAGAAAGAAAGAAAAGAAAAGTTTTATGTCATTATTAGTTATATTCACCTCAGGGACGCAAAGGTGGCCCTACATACATAAATCCATTTACAGTATAAACAGAAACAAAAACAAGGACCATATGATCCTCTCAATGGACACAGAAAAATCATTTGATAAAATTCAGCATCCTGTTGTGATAAGAACACTTAAGAAAATAGGAATAGACCAGACATTTCTAAAACTGATAGGGGGAAACTACAACAAACCCATAGCCAGTATCATCCTGAGTGGAGTAAAACAGAAAATATTTCCACTTAGAACTGGAACTAGGCACGGATGTCTGCCATGGCTATATAACATGTGATGGGTGTACCATCAATGCAATAAGAGAAAGAAGGATAACAACAGTATTCAAATGAAGACAGAGGAATCAAACTCTTTTCTATTTGCAGATGATATAATTTTGTACTTAGAAAACCCTCGGGTCTCAATCAGAATGCTCCTGGAAGTGATCAAGATTTACAGTAACATCTTGGGATATGAAAATCAATGTTCACAAATCAGTAGCCTTCTTATATGCCAATAACAGTCAAGCTGAGAATCAAATCAAAGACACAATGCCCTTTAGGGAAGCTTTAAAGAAAATGAAATACCTGGGAATATACTCAACAAAGGATGTGAAGGATCTTTACAGAGAGAATTAGGAAACCCTGAGAAAAGAAATAGCAGAAGATGTCAACAAATGAAAGAATATACCATGCTCATGGCTGGGAAGAATCAACATGGTTAAAACGTCCATACTACCCAAAGTGATATACAGATTTAAAGCAATCCCCATCAAAGTACCAACATCATACTTTGAAAAACTTGAAAGAATAGTACTTCGTTTCATATGGAACCAGAAAAAATGGCCAATGCTTTCTGAAAAATAGAAACAAGTATGGAGGCATCACATCACCAGACTTCAGGTTATATTATAAATCTACAAAGCCAAAACAGCATGGTACTGGCACAAAAATAGAAATATAGATCTATGGGATAGAATAGAGAACCTAGAGATGAAACCTTCCATGCATCACCATCTGATTTTTGATAAAACAGACAAAAGCATTTACTGGGGAAAAGAATCCCTCTTTAATAAATGGTACCCGTATTGCTGGGTTTTAGATTCTAAGGAAGAGCCCGAGGGGATTGGTGGTATTTCTGTGTTTTGAAGAAGACCCACTTGACTGATAGGAGCTCTTAATTTTTCTCTCTTGGTCCATCTGCTGCTATCAATCCACTTTGGATCCCTCACTGTCCTCTCTGCCTCTACCAGTTAGAAGCCATTCCAGGAAACAGAGTGCCAAAGCCAAGGGAAGCCTTTGTTCCTCTTTGGTGATTGAGTGACAGCCCTCATGAGTGAAGTCCTTTCCTCTCAGACATAACTAGAAAGCACTTAGTGCCTGTACTGTACAGTGTGTAATGTCAGAGTTGCCCCATCCTCAAATTTACTTTGGGACCCATAATTCTTTGCCTTGCTTTTACAGTTTTGGGGCCATAATTCTTCTTGAGACCCATAATTCTTTGCCTTGCTTTTACAGTGTTGGGGCCATAATTCTTCTTGGGACCCATAATTCTTTGCCTTGTTCTTATAGTGTTGGTGCCTTATACATTTGGTACCAGTGGTCAGTGAGTTTTAATGACTGTATATGAGATATGACTTTATAAAGTAATGAGACATAAGGAAAGCAATTTTATTAAACTATGCCGTATGTATGTATGCATTTACTGACTACGAAACCCAACCAAACTCCACAGTTCATTTGATCCCTGTAGACTTGGGATGGGCAGCTGTTCTTTGGCCAGATGGATCATTTCTGTCACTACCCAAATTGGCCACATCATCCTGTGCTGCTCCAGGACCAGTAGGGTCTCTCTGAATAAAAAGTCTCCTTCAGTAGCCTGCAAAGCTGATGTCAATCAGGCCAACCATCTTAATAATAGTCCATACCGTGTGTGTATTTCTGTGGACAGAATATAAATATTGTAAAACCTCCAGTTTCTTAAACTTTATGCTTTCTGTGCCTGAAGCAAAGAGGGTCAGAGAAGTAAGGATAAACTGGGGGGACTTTTGGGGAGAGGATTCCTTGCCTCTCCTGCCTGTTGTGCTCCAGAGCTATGGTTGGTGTTTTCCATTTGCTTTTTCTCTAAGACAAATCATTTTTCAACTTTACTTGTCTCTCTGTACCTAAATGCTCCATACCTACTAAGGGGTACTTCTTTTGAATAGATCTGGATTGAAACAAAATAGAAATAGGACTGGCTTCCTCCAAGAAATGAACCACTTCAGCATCCGTGGTCCCCTGTTTGGAGGCCAGGAGCTGGTCACAGTTATCCCTGTTGGCACCATATCTTATAACAGGTCATCTATTAGAGATGTAACTAAATATCCTCAATAAGCAATAGTCACAGGCAAGACTATACAAAACCTAACAGGAATGGAAACCTAAGTCAGGAGACTTTTTTTGTATCCTACTATATTTATTCATGGTTCAATATTTGGGTATGACTTTAACCATTTTCAGGTCTGTATTCCAGACAAGAATATAATAACCTCAAATGAGGTGCCTGATGAAATTTGAGTGTCCTACTGTCATTAAATAATTTACCTAATATTTGAGTCTATAATGAGCTTTGTTTAAGTGCTTTATGTCCATGCTAAGAACCAACTGTCAGGAATGTTAAAAGGTTATGTACTTCTGGCTTGTGGTTTTATTGAGACAAGCATTTTTCCCCTTAGCAAGGTTCTTGATACGAAATCATTTCACCGTGGGCAAGGTCAGTTAATAAAAGCACAAGTTTGTATACCCTGCCGTCGTGAAACTTGGCCCTTTAGATTTCCTCTCTGCCTGCACCTGTCTCTCTCTGCAAATCAGTAAATTCCATTTAAGAAAATTGGCATCAATTTTATATGTTATGATGAAAGTTTCTCAAATAGTTCAGAGAATTATTCACTTTGGGTTTTAAAGCAGAGGCCCTAAACAGGTCTTAATAATGTGAGCAGAACTGTGTGGCAAAACATACCTGCCAGAAACTTTTGTGGGCCTTGGAGGGTTGGGAAAAGTAAACTTGACTGTAACCTCCTTATTACAAAAAGGAAGATTCTTAAAAACAAGGATTTCCTTCCTCCTTTATTGTCAGTATTGAAGAAGACATATGTCAGAATGGCAGACTAGAGACATTAGTCTCCAGATCAGCCCAGAGGAAGATGTATCTGATGAGAAAGCCGAGCCCGGGTGAAATGCTGAGGGGAAGGAGCCAGAACGCACCCTCACTGGAGATCTCACCAGAAGAAGTGGCAGAGCAGATTACGAAGGAGCAAATTGTGGTGGAGATCGACCCCCAGGACATTTGGGAGAAGAGGTGGGAGTGTTTCCTTTTCCTCCCTCACATGTGTATGATCTACCAGCTCCTGATTGGAGAGAGCTTCTGACCAGGGAAGTGCAGGTGCTACTGTCACCAACAAACTGGGAGCTTCTTGGGGAGAGAGCACTGGGCCAAAGACGGGGTAGGGTCACTCACCAGGATTTCGAGCTGAGATGGCAATACCATAGGGCCTGCACACCGCAGGTGCCACTATCCTGCTGGGGAAGTCACAGGCCCTCCGTCTCCCTGTGAGGAGATCTCACACAAACATTCCCCAGCACCTGAGGGAACTGTGACAAACACAAAGGAGCAGGAAGACACAGGAGGCGAGCACTGTTCCAGAAGTTCTGCCTCTGTTTTGGGCTGCGCTAAGGGGAATGAGAAGTCCTTCAATGCTTTGAAGGTGGGACACATATACTGTGCGCCAGAAACCCACAGTTGGGGATATACAGCTACACCCAGCTGACTGTTAACAAAACAGACAAAAACACACACTGGGTAAAGGATGTCCTATTCAGTAAATGGCGCTGAGAAAACCTTAGAACCATATGCAGAGGGAAACTGGATCCCCTCTCTCACCATACACAAGGTGAGTGCATTTTACTCAAGATAGATTAAATATAAGACTTGACACCATAAAAACTCTAGAGGAAAATGTGGGAAGGAGCAACAAATTTATGACTAAGACTCCAAAAGCAAATACAAGAAAAACAACAACAACAACACATGGGACTCAATTAAACCAGATGTTTCTGAACAGCAAAGGAAGTAATCAGAGTGTATAGACAATCTACCCAATGGGAGAAGATATTCTCAAACCTACATCCAACAGGGGACTAATATCCAGAATCTACAAGGAATTCAAATCAGCAAGAAAAAAAAATATCATTAAAATGTGGGCAAAATACATAATTGACATTTTTCGAAAGAATATATACCAATGATCGATAAAATATGAAAAAGCTCTCTACATCAATAATCATCAGGGAAATGCAAATGAAAAGCATAATGAGATATGACCTTACCCCATTTTTAAAAAGATGAACAAACAGCCAATGGTGGCATGTATGTGATGAAAAGGGAAGGCTTATTCACTGCTGGTGGGAATGTAAATTAGAATAGGCTGTATTCAAAACAATATGGAAATTCCTCAAAGAACTGAAAGTGCACTTACTGTTCATTCCAGCAAATCTACTACTGGGTTTCTTCCCAAAGAAAAAGAAGTCCTTATATCAAAAAGACACATGTACTCACATTTTTATCACAGAAGAAGTCACAATTGCAAAGGTATGGAATTAACTTGAGTGCCCATCAACTGATGAATGAATAAAGAAAACGTGGTATAGATAGACCATGAAATACTACTCAGACACAAAAGAGAATAAAATACTATCTTTTGCACCAATTTGGATGGAACTGGAATCTGCAACTTTGAAGTATCTCAGGAATGGCAAAACAAATACTGCATGTGCTCACATACATGTGGGAGCTGAATGATGAGTACACATGTCACTTAGGGTAATATAAAGGACTTTAGAGACTCAGTGAGGAAGAGGTTAGGGAATCAGGAAACTACCCATGAGGTACGACGTATACTATTCTGGTGACAGGTGCATTAAAAGGCCTGATTTCAACACTATACAATTCATTCATGGAGCAAAACATCAATGGTACCCCTAAATCTACTGAAATTTAAAAAAAAGAATTAAGGGCCATTTAGTGATTATCTGTTTATATTGCACTGAAAAACCAATTCTACATAAAACAAAGAATAAATAATAAAGATGACCTTTCCCATTAAAAAAAAGAAGAGAAATATATATTTTACTCTTCCTTGAGCCAGCTAACTATATTTTCCCTGGTTTATCTAAGCCCACTATGTACCCTGTTCTCTGTAGATTATTGCTATGTGAATTTTAAAGGAAAACAGTACAACCTATGTCGTGAAGTACAACCTATGTCGTGCCCATGTTTTCGCAATATGAATGATGAGGAAAAATGTTACTAATAACATAGAAGGAAATTGAAAGCATGTCCTGTGATCTTATCCACCAAGGATAGCCAAATGGGTGGGGGAGGGAGTAAAGGAAGAAGTGAACTGTTTTGAGATAGTTAGAAAATAATAAAGATCCACCTACAACCAGGCCCCCTGCTAGTCTTACATAGCGTTTGGCTCCTGGCAGGGTGACACCTGTGTCACCAGGGTGTGGAGCTCTATTCCTGTGTATACCACATTCACATCTTCTGCCCTTCCCTAAAATATTCTGTATCATTAAAAAAGCTTCAAAGGAAACTCCTGGACGGTTAAGCCGCTGACCTTGCTGATCCAAGTGGATGGCGTGCTGGATACAAAGTTGCTTAACTGGCCTGGTCTCCCCCTAACCATGTTTTTTTCTGTTGACCTCAGGGATTTTCAAGAAATGAATACATGGTGTTTTAGCAAGATGCTTGTTTTATTAGTTGCTGTCTTTCATTTAAATCATTCAAATAAGGAGATTTTCAAGAAGCCAAAGAGAACTCTTTTCAAGAACAATCCTGGCCTGAAGATAGAGTGGCAGTGAAGCTTCTTAGAATGAAGCAGCACCCAATACAAAAAGAAAGTAATCATGATTTCCTGTGGACAGGACTAGGTAAGGTTTACAGTAAAAAAGTGACCTTCCTTCACAGCATTTCCCCAAGCGTTGGTGAAGGTTGTGAGCAGGGGTGGTGGATTTCAAAATAATGAATCTAGTTCACTCTAAGAACCCATGTTTCTTCAACTTATGACGTTTCACATAAGCAGAAGTCGCTGAAGATTCTTTGTTCTTCATATTTACCAAGATCCTTCTTACCTCCTTCCTATGCCTGGATATGAGTAAGGGAAGCTTGTCATATAAATTACTATTTGGAACTTGGAACAGAAAACAGTGTGTGTTTAGAGAGTTGGGGTCTGCTTGTATGGAACATCTCTCTCCGCTTGGTTGAACCCAATCTGGTCGTTAATAGTTTGTTAATGAAGTAAAATAAGAAAATAAAAATTATTTTTCTGAAATTACAAATGTGAAACAAAGCAGAGAATAAATACTTGTCAAAATATATAAATAGAGGGGTATTGGGGAACACAATTTAAAATATCTCTATTATTTTCATACAAAAATTCTATTTCAGAATTCAAGTGTTCCTGTATACTGAGTTCCAAATTTATGTAACTGTAAGATAGAAACTTTGTGTGAAAAATGTTCTTTCAAAAAAGAAAAAACAATTGACACTTATTTTGCAAATGGGATTGAGACAAATTTATAAAAGTATTTTGTCAAATCCAAGTCATGAGAAGTCCATAACTCTGAGAAGGGGTCTATACTTAAGCAGATACCTAGGATATAACTTTAGCTCATATCTCATCAAAATGCAACTCAACTGCAAAGTCTGGTCTGTAAATTGTCCAAGTTTTTGACTTGTGGGGATTATCTAATTCATTTCTTGGTAGATGGTAGATTATCTAATTCATTTCTTAGGTAAAGCCTAAGAATAGAAAAATAAGTTACACATTTTATTTTAGGCTAACTGAAAAGCCAAGCAGTGGGGCATCTTTGTTACATGTTTAAAAAAAGGACTTGCTCACCATGATCAGAGCCTCAGCCCCTTTTTGGGGGTCTCAGTTGGCGCTGTCCACCTTTCTGGTGAGATGCAAATACCTAATGTTCAGTAACACACGTTATTGATTCTTCTAACATTGTCTTTTATGGAAATAAGGACATTCAGATTTAATAAAATATCTAAATTTCTATATGTGACAGAAGTCAACCAGAAACTAGAGTATATTAAAACTGAGGAATAAAATACTGTGTCACCTTTAAATGATGGAAGTTGGCAGTTTTGGTTAAATAACAATCTGATGACTAATAAATACAGCTTCACTAAGTAAGAGATAAATTTCAATGTTATAGAAATTTTAGAAACTTAAATAAAGATGACCTAACTTGTTGCCTCTCTAGTAGGAACATGGTATTTTATTTGCTTGTCTGTTTTGAGACAAGTGCAGTGGAGTGGACTTGGATGGAGTGCAGTGATCTCATCATAGCTCACTGAAGCCTCAAATTCCTAGGATCAAATGATCTTTTTGCCTCTATCTCCCAAAGTGCTGGGATTACAGGGGTGAGCTATTATACCCATAATCATGAACACAGTGTTTTAAAGGGGAAAAAATGTATTCTTTAGCAAGAACCATGTTTGGGGTGTAGCAACAAGTCTACTCTCACTATGTACTTGCTGATGTTATGAGTGAAAATTTATTGTTTGTACACATCCAGGGAAAAACTAGTAAAAATATTCCATCAAATCCAAAGCTTACTCTGTAAAAGTCCACTAAGTGTGTGTGCATAATAAGTATGTAGACCAGATGTCCACTTTACTGTTACCCTAGTAGACTTGAGAGGTTATGAAATCAAATCAAGAGTTGAAGAAAAATCTAGGTTTGGATGAAAAAATAACTGTCAATTCATGCCACATCAATTGCAACCACTTCTTCGACTCTGGTCTGAATGATTTTTAACTTTTATTTTTTCTTTTCCATCTGATAATATGGTGATGCCCCAAATCTTAATTGTTTACCATCACAGTACAAATGCTCCTTAAAGTAGAGAACTTCTAGACTCAGAAATGAGAATCCAGGGCGGCACCTGTGGCTCATAGGAGTAGAGTGCAGGCCCCATATACCAGAAGTGGAGGGTTCAAACCCAGCCCCAGCCAAAAACTGCCAAAAAAAAAAGAGTATCCAGATATGGTAGAAGGCCCTTTGGAAAAATCTTCAAATGCGATTAATAGTTACTTTTTGCTTGTTGGGACAGGGGCCTGCTTTTTCACCCAGGCTGCTGGCTCAATCATAGCTCACTGCAATCTCCAACACCTGGGCTCAGGCAATCCTCCCATCTTGGCCTCCCAAGTAGGGACTCTTAGGGACTACAGGCACACACCACCGTGCCTGGCCATTTTTTTTTTTTACATTTTGTAGAGACAGGGTCTTACTATATCGCCAATCCTCTTGCTTCAGCCTCCCAAAGTGCTGGGATTATAGGTCTGAGCCACTGCACCCAGTGAGTACTTTTGAAAAAAAGGTTTCCCAATTTGGTTATTAGAAAATTATGTTTAAATGAGAGACTATTTCCAGCTGTCTTCCTTAATACCTAGTGTGTCTTGTAACTTCTGTCCCAGATCAGCATTTAAGCTAGTTGAAGCCTCCCAAGATCCTGCTTTACTTTAGTGCAGAATTTGGTGGTGGTCAGTCATCAGTAAATCAACACCTACTGAGGACCTGCCACATTCAAGGTACTGAGCAGACATCTATTAAAATTCCATAGGAGGAATTTATCACCCTCGAGATCTGATTATAATATGTGTGCATATATATGTACATATATATTATATATATTTTTTTTTCGGGCAGCGTCTTACTCTCTTGCTTAGGCTACAGCTCAAACTCAAACTCTGGGCTCAAGAGTTTTGTGTTTTTTTTTTTTTTGAGACAGAGTCTCACTATGTCACCCTGGTAGAATGCCATGGTGTCATAGCTCACAGCAACCTCCAACTCTCAGGCTTAAGTGATTATCTTGCTTCAGCCTCTCAAGTAGCTGGAACTATAGGCACCCACCACAATGCCTGGCTTTTTTTTGTTGCAGTTGTTATTGCTGTTTAGCGGCCAGGGCTGGGTTTGAACCCACCAGGCTTGGTGCATGTGGCTGGGGCCATAACCACTGTGCTACGGGAGCTGAGCCTCAAGTGATCCTCTTGCCTCAGCATCCTGGGTAGCTGGGACTACAGGCATGCACCACTTCTCCTGGCTAATTTTTCTGTTTTTAGTAAAGACTGGCTCTCTCTTTCTTGCTCAGGCTGGTATAGAACTTCTGAGCTCAAGTGATCCTCTTGCTTTGGCCTCCCAGAATGCTAAGATTATAGGTGTTAGCCACTGCACCTGGCCTTATGAAAATACTTTTAATATTTAATACAGTCCTGTGCCATGGAACCTGAGGATAATGCAACCTATCTTGGTTCCAGAACAATTGTATTTTTAAAATAACTAGAGTAAAAGGAGTAAGGCAATGAAGAGTGGTGACTTGAGGATTTTACAGTTTCTATGAATCCAGCTTATGACAACTAGCAGAAGAGTTACTATTATACCTTATACACAGATATTGAACATTAGGGATTGTGTCTATTGAATTATATTATATTCATGTCTGTCACTGTTTATAAAAGATGTATGAAACCAAAAGAGAAGTGGGCTTGGCACCTGTGGCTCAGTGGCTAGGGTGCCAGCCACATACACCACAGCTGGTGGGTGCAAACCTGGCCCAGGCTTGCTAAACAACAAAGACAACTGCAAAACAACAACAACAGCAACAACAACAACAACAACAAATAGCCGGGTGTTATGGCAGGCACTTTGAGTCCCAGCTACTTAGGAGGCTGAGGCAAGAGAATCGCTTAAGCCCCAAAATTTGAGGTTGCTGTGAGCTATGATACCACAGCACTCTACCGAGGGTGACATAATGAGACTCTGTCTCAAAAACAAACAAAAGAAAAATGGCCAGCCATCATAGTATTTAGGAAGATCCTAAAAAGCTATGACTATAAAAGATTATTTTCATAATAAAATTGATAATGGGAACTAATCATTCTAAAAGAAAAGTACATTATTTATTCTTTATATATTTATTAGACAATTACAGCTATTAAATGTGTATTGTATAAGTCACAAAGGTGGTGGCTTTAAGATAATGCTTTTAATTTGTCATGTTGTTTTTATTTAAATTTTCAAGGAAATGTCATTTTCCATGATAGATATTTATACATTTAAGCACTGATCTTTAAATCTGGTTTCAGATACTGCTAAACAGAATCTCCAAAGACCTATGTCTCTCTCTCTGTATACCTCAACATATGGTGGCAAATTATTCTGATTTTATGTTGCCTGAGCCTCTGTTTTATATGTTTGAGTTTCTCGGGGGAGGAGGAGCAAGATGGTGGCCGAGTAACAGTTTCCTTGCAACTGGGCACGGTGAGTCTGGGGAGAGACTCCAGGCATCTCTGGCTGGTGGGATCTGCCCAGAAACATCCCTTTGGGGACACAGGGAGTCAGTGTGAGACTTCTAGACCCCATGAGGAGGACAAAAGCAGTAGAGAATTGGCAAGTGTTTGTGTGTGTTCATTTGGTCTAATCCTGTTGGCAGCAGTGAGATTGCAAACTAGAAGTGAGATTGCAAACTGGAAAGTCCTTACCTGTGAGCTGTTTTTTTTTTTTTTTTTTTGACTTGGCACTCAGTTGAACTACCTTGGGAGGACTTGGGCAAAAATGCAGAGGACTTTATGCATTGTCTAGGGCCCCAGACTCAGCCGCTGTGCCTTATAGAGCTAATAGTGTTTGGCTGTGGGCCACGCAGAGCCATCGTGGGAGAACTGCCCAGGCAAGCTCCGCACTCAGGGTTGCAGAGCAAGGGTCTGGCGAGAGACCTTGGGTGAGTAATCTAGTGACTGAGGAGCCTAAAGACGGGAACTGAGACGCCTTACAGCCTTAGCCCTCAGGGGCAGAGAGACTGGTTTGGGCACACTGGGTAAATGGATAGCCACTTCAGGAGTGATCCCAGTGACAATTGCTTTTCTGGAAAAGCTTCTTCTTAGCCAAAGTGTCTTTTAAGCAGGCCGAGGAGAAATTTAGGCTCTCTACCTTGCGGGGTTTAAGAAATCATTAGAGGTCTCCAGTCTCCATGTCATACAGCTGTACCAGCACTGTGAAAACATCTCATACCGCAGAAGATTACCTGTTGCCCAGACAATATCCAGCAAGATATATATACTTCTTTGTTTTTGGTTTTGTTGTTTGCTTTTTTTTTTTATTTCAACATTTTCCCTATAGGTTTTTCTTTTTTCTTTTCTTTCTTCATTTTCCTAGTTTAAATACAATTTCCCATTGTTGCCTTTTTCAACAATTAGAACTTCATTTTTGCTAGTGTTTCTACCCCTATTATTTGGTTTTCCCCCACATTTTATCCTGTAAAGTTTACTGCTGGTTTGTTTTGGTTTGATTTATAGCATTTTTGCCTTTCCTCTCTACTTGGTGGAGGTGGGGTACTATGTCCGGACAGGCCAGCAAAGAGTTGCTGACCTCAAGGGAATCACCCCACTCGGCACCCCCAGAGGTTGGGGGCCTTTAAGGTTGTGTCAAAGTAGCCTCTGTACACTTATATTGCTCCTGTCTCCCACTTTCTGTGCCTCTCTTCATTTTGTCAATATTCCCTTTTACCCGCCTCCTCTCCTTTCTCTTTTTTCTTTTCTTTTTTCTCTTCTTGCTCTTCAATCTTCTTATCCTTCTGGTCCTGTACCAAAAGGACTCCTCAAAACTCTACCAGAGGCACAGCAACTTAAAGATCAAGAGGAAGTGAAAGGAAAATTAGGGCAAGGAAACAGATAAATGAAATCACTCATGTGGAAGAGTCAGCAGAAAACTACTGGCATCATGGAAAACCAGTCCAGAGCAACCCCCTCAAGAGAGTGTGAGGTAGCTACTGCAGAGGATTGCACCTATAAGGAAATGTTAGAAATGACAGAAAGGGAATTTAGAATACGATGATGAAAACAATGAAGGAAATGATGGAAACAATGAAGGAAACTGCTGTTAAAGTAGAAAGTAACTGAAAGGAAATCCCAAAACAGAATCAAATAAGAAATGAATGATATGAAGAATTTAGAAAGGATATAGCAGAGCTGAAGGAACCGAAGCAGTCAATTAGGGAACTTAAAGATGCAATAGAAAGTATCAACAACAGATTAGACAATGCAGAAGAAAGAATTTCCGAGGTAGACGACAAAGCTATTGAGATAACTCAGATAGTTAAAGGGGCAGAACAGAAGAGAGAGAAAGCAGAATGTTCACTGACAGAATTATGGGACTTTATGAAGTGTTCAAACATACGAGTTACAGATATCCCAGAAGGGGAGGAAGAATGCCCCAGGGGAATAGAAGCCATGCTAGAGAATATTATAAATGAAAAATTCCCAAATATCACAAAAGATTCTGACACACTCCTTTTAGAGGGATATTGGACCCCAGGTTGCCTCAACTCTAATGAAGCTTCTCCAAGACACATGGTGATGAACCTGTCCAAAGTCAAGACAAAAGAAAAGATTCTTCAAGCTGCCAGGAGTAAGCACCAGTTGACCTACAGGTGCAAATCCATCAAGGTGACTGCAGACTTTTCTAATGAAACTTTCCAAGAAAGAAGACTATGGTCATCTACTTTTAGTCTACTTAAACAGAAAAATTTCCAGCCCAGAATTCTATATCCTGCTAAGCTAAACTTTAAAATTGATGGAGAAATCAAATCATTTTCTGATATACAAATGTTGAGGAAATTTGCCAAAACAAGACCAGCTCTACAAGAAATACTTCAGCCTGTTCTACACACTGACCATCACAATGGATCAACAGTGAAGTAAGAACTCAGAAATTAAAGGACAGAACCTAACTTCCACACTGATGCAAAAGATAAAACTAGGCAATGGATTTTCACAAAATAAGATGAATTGAATGCTATGACACTTATCAATTATCTCAATAAATGTTAATGGCTTGAATTCCCCACTGAAGAGACATAGATTGGCTGACTGGATTGAAAAACACAAGCCATCCATTTGTTGTCTGCAGGAAACACACCTCACATCAAAAGACAAATTAAAACTCTGAGTTAAGGGTTGGATGACAAGTTTTCAGGCAAATGGAATTCAGAAGAAAAGAGGAGTTACAATCTGATTTTCAGATACATGTGGATTTAAAGCAACTAAAGTCAAAAAAAGACAAAGATGGTCACTTTATATTGGTCAAGGGACAAATACAACAAGAAGACATTTCAATTCTAAATGTTTATGCACCTAATTTAAATGCTCCCAGATTCTTTAAACAGACCTTACTCAGTCTGAGCAATATGATATCCTATAATACCATAATAGCAGGAGACTTTAACACTCCTCTTATAGAGCTGGACAGATCCTCTAAACAGAAATTAAATAAAGATACAAGGAATTTAAATGAGACCCTAGAACAACTGTGCTTGATAGACGTATATAGAGCACTCCATCCCAAAGATAAAGAATATACATTCTTCTCATTGGCCCATGGAAGATTCTCTAAAATTTATCATATCCTAGGACACAAAATAAACTGCAACAGAATCAAAAGAATTGAAATTTTACCTTGTATCTTCTCAGACCACAAGGCACTAAATGTGGAACTCAACTCCAACAAAAACGTTCAACCCCACACAAAGGCATGGAAACTAAACAACCTTCTGTTGAATGACAGTTGGGTGCAGGAAGAAATAAAACAGGAAATCATTGACTTCCTTGAGCATAATAACAATGAAGACACAAGCTACCTGTGGGGTATTGCAAAAGCAATCCTGAGAGGAAAATTTATCACTTTAGATGCCTACATTTGAAAGACAGAAAGATAGCACATCAACAAAATCACAAGCCATCTTATGGAATTGGAAAAAGAAGAACAATCTAATCCTAAACCCAGCAGAAAAAAAAAATCCAAAAGTAAATTAGAGATCAATGAAATTCAAAACAAAAGAATTATTCACAAAAGTAATGAAATAAGGAGTTGGTTTTTTGAAAAAATAAATAAAATAGATAAACCTTTGGACAGACTAACTAGAAATAGAAAAGTAAAATCTCTAGTAACCTCAATCAGAAGTGATAAAGGGGAAATTACAACTGATGCCACAGAAATACAAGAGATCTTCTCTGAATACTACCAAAAACTCTATGCCCAGAAATTTGACAATGTAAAGGAAATGGATCCATATTTGGAATCACACCCTCTCCCTAGACTTAGACAGGAAGAAGTAGAGCTCTTGAACAGACCAAGTTCAAGTACTGAGATTAAAGGAATAATAAAAAATCTTCCAACAAAAAAATACCCTGGTCTGGATGGCTTCACACCAGAATTCTATCAAACCTTCAAGGAAGAGCTTATTCCTCTACTGCAGAAATTATTCCAAAAAATTGAGGAGGAAGGAATCTTCCCCAACACGTTCTATGAAGCAAACATCACCCTAATACCAAAACCAGGAAAAGACCCAACTAAAAAGGAGAATTTCAGACCAATTTCACTCATGAATAGAGATGCAAACATTCTCAACAAAATCCTAGCCAATAGATTACAGCTTATCATTTAAAAAAGTCATACATCATGATCAAGTAGGTTTCATCCCAGGGATGCAAGGCTGATTTAACATACACAAGTCCATAAACATTATTCACTGTATCAAAAGAAGCAAAACCAAAGACTATATGATCCTCTCAATAGATGCAAAAAAAGCATTTGATAAAATCCAGCATCCTTTTCTGATTATAACACTGAGGAGTATACGCATAAGTGGCACATTTCTTAAACTGATCGAAGCTATCTATGACAAACCCATAGCTAATATTTTACTGAATGAAGTAAAACTGAAAGCTTTTCCTCTTAGAACTGGAACCAGACAAGGTTGTCCTCTGTCACCATTACTATTCAACATAGTGCTGGAAGTTCTAGCCAACATAATTAGCTAAGACAAGAAAATAAAGGGCATCCAAATGGGAGCAGAGGAGGTCAAACTCTCCCTCTTTCCTTATGATATGCTCTTATACTTAGAGAACCCTAAAGACTCAACCACAAGACTCTTGGAAGTCATCAAAAAATATAGGAATGTCTCAGGATATAAAATTAATGTCCACAAGTCAGTTGCTTTTGTATACACCAACAATAGCCAAGTTGAGAGGTTAATTAAGGACACAACTTCCTTCACCATAGCCCCAAAGAAAATGAAATGCTTAGGAATATACCTAACAAAAAAGGTGAAGGACCGCTATAAAGAAAATTATGAAACCCTAAGAAAGGAAATAGAAGAGGACTTTAACAAATGGAAGAACATACCATGCTCGTGGCTAGGAAGAATCAACATTGTTAAAATGTCTATACTTCCCAGAATAATCTACCGATTCAACACCATCCCTATTAAAATACCAATGTCCTATTTTCAAGACTTGGAAAAAATGATTCTCTGTTTAGTATGGAACCGGAAAAAATCCCATATAGGTAAGGCAGTTCTTAATTATAAAAACAAAGCCAGGGGTATCACCATATCAGATCTTAGGCTGTTCTACAAAACCATAGTTGTCAAGACAGCATGGTACTGGCATAAAAATAGAGATATAGACATTTGAAATTGAATAGAAAACCAAGAAATAAAACCAACAACTTACAACCACCTAATATTTGATAAACTGTTGCGTGAACGGAGACGTGAGGGACAGGAGCTTTGCCCCAGGTGCAGAACTTGTACCTATAATTATTAGGGGAATGCAAGAACCAGACTACACACTCTCCAGGTGGTGTGTTGCTAATTAACTTTATTTCTGACTACCTTATATACTTGTGTAATCATGTGCACACTTAATCTATGATTTACAATATTCATTATTTAAGTCTAAACTTAAGTGGCAGATAACCTGTCCCGGAAAACAGCACAATATTCTTTTACCTTAGATCTTAAGAAATCTACATAAAAATAAGAGAGACAAAGCTACAGGAGAACTGCTTCCTCATGCACTCACCAAGTTAACCTTAAATGGGTTTATGACTTTGTTTCTCCACAGTGCTAAGATCTTTAGGCTTTTGACAAAATGTTTTACATTTTGCCTGGACTGTGCCTCCAGGCAAGAAGCTTTTCAGCTTCTATCTTTCTGGGACCAACAGTTGCAAAAACTTCAAAGCATCCGTTTCCAGATGACCAGAAAACAGTCTTTGTGTTTGCCTCAGGGCTGCCCAAATCTATTGCTTTTTCTGTGAAGGCAAAAGCCAACTTAACCCATTAGTGGCTTACTCGAATGAGACGCACATGAGACATACATGTGGGGATTTCTAACCTCACATAAACCAAACAAGAACATCCACTGGCAGAAAGACTTCCTATTCAATAAATGGTGCTGGGAGAACAGGATATCCGTGTGTAAAGGACTGAAACTAGACCCGCACCTTTCTCCACTCACAAAAATTGATTCAAGATGGAATTAGGACTTAAATTTAAGGTATGAAATAATAAAAATCCTCAAAGAAAGAATAGGAAAAACACTGGAAGATATCGGCCTGGGCAAAGACTTTATGAAGATTGCTATGGCCATAGCAACAACAGCAATAATAAACAAATGGGATTTAATTAAACTGAAACGCTCCTGTAAGCCAAGGAGGCAATAACCAAAGCAAATAGACAATCTACCCAATGGGAAAGGATATTTGCATATTTTGAATCAGACAAAAGCTTAATAACTAGGATCTATACAGAACTTAAATCAATCCACAAGAAAAAGACCAACAATCCCATACATCAATGGGGAAGAGAGATGAACAGAATCTTCTCTAAAGAAGACAGATAAATGGCTAGCAAACACAGGAAAAAATGCTCATCATCCCTAATTATTAGAGAAATGCAAATTAAAGCCACCCTGAGATATTATCCAACCCCAGCAAGAATGGCCCATATCACAAAATCTCAAAACTGCAGATGCTGGCACAGATGTGGAGAGAAAGGAACACTTACACTGCTGGTGGGACTGCAAACTAATACAACCTTTTTGGAAGGAAGTATGAAGAAACCTCAAAGAACTCAACCTAGACCTCCCATTTGATCCTGCAACCCCATTACTGAGCATCTATCCAGAAGGAACAAAACCTTTTACTACAAAGGTTGTACTTGTACTAGATTGTTTAATGCCACTCAATTTACAATTGCTAAAGTATGGAAACAGCCTAAATGCCCCTCAACCCAGGAATGGATTGGCAAGCTGTGGTATATGTATACCATGGAATACTATTCAGCCATTTAAAAATGGAGATTTTGCAGCATTTGTATTAACCTGGATGGAGGTGAAACATATTATTCTTAGTGAAGCATCACAGGAATGGACAAGAATGAATCCTATGTATTCAACTTTGATATGAGGACATTTAATGACACGGTGGGACATGGAGGAAGAAGAGAGGAGACAGAGAGAGAAGGAGGGAGAGGGTGAGGGAAAGAAAAAGAAAAAAAGAAAGAAAGAAAGTAGTGACTAATTCTCACATAAATTGGATTTAATTTTGACCAGAGTACATTACTTG
>CAUYON010068374.1:0-27674 GCA_963573935.1 Arctocebus calabarensis | reverse complement strand
TGGTGAGCATTTTTTCATGTGTCTGTAGGCCGTGTGCCTGTCTTCTTTAGAGAAGTTTCTCTTCAAGTCCTTTTCCCACCCGGAGATGGGATCATTTGCCCTTTTGTTGCCAATATGCTTGAGTTCTCTGTGTATTCTGGTAGCTTTCATATGAAGGCTAAAACCCAATTATAGCACAAGAATACAGGGAAAAGGGACAGGGAGGGGAAGGGAGGGGGGAGGATGGGTTGAGGGAGGGCAATTGGTGAGATCACACCTACGGTGCATCTTAGCAGGGTACTGGTGAAACTTATTAAATGTAGAGTATCAATGTCTTTATATAGTGATCAAGAAAATGCCATGAAGGCTATCTCTAACAGTATGATCAAAATATTTCTGATTGTATATGAAGTAAGCACATTGTGCCCCATGATTGCACCAGCCTATGTTTTAAGTGAGGAGACTGAGGTCATGCAATCTCACCATTGAAAACTCAGCAATAGCCTCCCTGTGTGCTTGTAATAAGATCTCCATGCTGGTGGCTGGCAAGGACCTCTGTGATCTGGCCCCTGCCTACCCTTCTGGTATTATCTCATGACATGCTCTTCCTCATGTATTTCCGTCATTATATTTCTTGGACTCTCCAGGTTTACAGCCTTTCACTGCTTGTTCCTTTTGCCTACAATGTTCTTTGGCTGGATCTTTATAACCAGCTTCTTCCTATTCAGGCCAGGGCTCTAATATCACTCAGATGGAGAGTTCTTTGTTGACCACCTTTCTAGATGACTCCTCCCGGTCTATTCCTTTCATTTATCTTTTCTTTAACAGCATGCATCACCATATGAAATGACTTTGTTAAGTAATTATTTAAACCCAGGTCATCCTGATTCTAGAACTCTAATTCTTAAAACATCATTTTAGCCAGGCGTGGTGGCTCACATCTGTAATCCTAGCAATCTGGGAGGCCAAGGCAGTGGATTGCTTGAGCTCAGGAGTTTGAGACCACAGCAAGAGCAAAACCCATCTCTAAAAAATAGCCAGGTGTTGTGGTGGGCATCTATAGTCCCAGCTACTCAATAGGCTGAGGCAAGAGGATCTCATGAGCCCAAGAGTTTGAGGTTGCTGTGAGCTATGACTCCATGGCTATAGAAGATGCCAGAGTGAAACTCTGTCTCAAAAAAATATCCCACTAT
Organism: Arctocebus calabarensis; assembly: GCA_963573935.1. Classification (NCBI taxonomy): domain Eukaryota; kingdom Metazoa; phylum Chordata; class Mammalia; order Primates; family Lorisidae; genus Arctocebus; species Arctocebus calabarensis. The sequence goes on along the minus strand of CAUYON010068374.1, from coordinate 26,502 downwards.
TCTACATTGTTTCTATGTAGAGCTTTGAACATATCAACTTTTATTCATTGTTTAAGCCTGTGCTATAAGAAATGGGCTCCAATGAATTGGAGCATGAAGATCATAAACAGTCCTGTGAAAACACGCAGGACTAATATTCAACTGGTATGCTGTGGGTAGGGATACTGGTGTCAAAATATTCAAATGATATTGTAGTGATTGGTTAGAGCCACAGATATTAAATCCCTTGTGCAGGCCCTTTCTGGTCCCCTCCCTCAAGACTTCCTCAAGACTTGGAATCCCCCCCCCCAGGATCTCTCCTTGATTCAGTAACTAGCAGGTCTACACCTGGCACTGCAGTGGGCTTTCAGGACCACTTTCATTCATTCTGATGGATCAGACCCAATGATCATCACTTTCCTTACTCCTAGTAAAACACTGAAGACAGCAATGTAAAAGCCAATTTCTTAACTTGGCTACCCTTTCTGTAGATATGAAACCTGAGCCCTATCAGCTCAGCTGCAGGATACTAGGGCAGAAAGTCCTTTTCCGTTTTGTCTCTTCAGATGCTTACTATAAATTTCAACTTAATAAAAAAAGAAAGAAAGAAAGAAAGAAAAGGACAGGCAATAGTGGCAGGGTATTGTGAATGCTAATTGAACTGGCAAACCTAAAGTGTTTTAGGGTTCTGTGAAGGACCATAATAATCATTTTCCATTCAAATTTAGCTTTTAATTCTTTTCCATTCCAGGCTTATCATTATATTGAATGTCCAAGAGTAATCTGATGAATAAGCTGATGTGAAACTATCTTCTGGAATCATTAATAACCAACAATTACTGGATGCTTTCCATGTATGGGAATTATGTTCAATGTATTAGATACACACTAGATATGCATGTTCTGTTGTTCGGGTTTTAAGTTATTACATGCAACATTCACAATGCAATTCTATAAAGGAGAAACTACTCTTCTCTAACAGATGAGGAAACCAAGCATTGCAGGCATTTGTAACTTAGTGCAGGTTCTGTAATTACTTCATGTGTGGGGTCCCCATTTGAGCTTGGTCTTGCTGATTACAGAGCAAGATCATTTAACCTCTTCAGTGCCTCTTAAATAGCAAAAAAAAAAAAAAAAAAAAAAGAAAGGAAAGCCCTAACTTTAAACTAATCATGCAAGCTTCCAGTTAATTTGTCAATAAGGAAAACAAAAACAAAATAACTAGTTCGTCTGGAAGTTCCTGTTAAAATGAAATGATTAACTTGTTTGAGTTTAAACAAATAATGCAGCAATGTTTATATGTTTTTGCCTAAAAACTTTTCTATATGTTTCTCTTGCTCACATATGGAAATGCTGAATTTAAGAGCATCCTGCAGTTCCCACAGAAAAGAAATTAAGCCTCCACATGACTTTAAACTCAAACCCATGACTGCAAGTCCATTTCACTACGATGCTGTTCCTGGTGCATTCATCAGCCTAAAAGCTTAAAGGCTGTATCAATTGCTTCTGGGGCTCTGAGTTAATCCCTTTGCCTGCTCTGATTTACAACTACCGTTAATGGACTAAATGTGCTAGTAGCACGGGTGGTCGAAATCTTGTTTAGTAAAATAGCACAAAATAAAGTCATAGGAGGAAGCATGGTGGGGAAAGAAAGCCCCTCAAGTATTATTGATTAACTAATTAGCCAATGTTTATAAAAGGCCTTAACAATTAGTCTCACTATATATATTTTAAGGATTGTTTTATTGATAGTGGGCAGTATAGAATGGACTGCTCTTTTTGGTATTGGAGGGGAGTAATGATGGAATGGGATATAGGCACCCAAAGGTGAAAGCCTCGTGATGAAAGTACAGCTTTATCTGCTTATCCATTCATCTTTCTGTATTTAATACACTTAAAATATTAAATCTAACTGTCATGAAAACTAATTGAATAAATCACTTTTTGACTTATCCAAAGAAAAACAGTCTTTTGCCAAGAATGACCCAGGTTTTCTCTCCTCTTTAATAAACTTTGTTGGCATTTACACTTTTCATCATACAATGGCAATTTGTGAGACTATGGATGGGGTGAAGGGAATGAGATGAAACTCTGCATCTTTTCTTTCATTCCAATTCCTTTGTCTCTCCACTTGGTATACAATTTTTCTTTGTCTTCTGTGTCCTAAGTTTCTGGATTCACATACTTTTAGAAGTCAGCTTGAAAGCCAAAGTAAATTGTGGTTATTGCTGCAATGAACACCCCCCACACACACATATAATTATAAAGCAAACCAAACTGATGAGTGCTGTAATATACGAGCAGCACATGTGTACATACATAACTATAGGAGAAGGAAGCAAGGAAAAGGAGAAAGCTAGTGATGACTATGCCAGTTCTGTCTCAGACCTTTAATCTAAGTGTTTTAACTTAGTATTTAGCATAATGGTGTGAGATGGGGAGTATGCTATAGCGTCTCCAAGGCCAAGAATAGTTAACTAGCTTGAAGGCTTATGGCCAATAAGTGGCCAGGACAAAAGCCCAAATAAGTGTCCCCAATGTTCACACCATGAGGAGCTAGCTACTCACAGTCAGATTTGCATCTTTTATGGCTCTGAGAAGGTCTCAGGGACAAGATGAGAACTGCCCAAGTCCTTGAAAGGTGGATTGGACTTAAATAGCTGAGAAAGTGTGTTTATTTTAAGATACACGATTTGTTCCAAAAGACCAAGGTATAAGGAGGGTATGTTATAGAACTGAAAGGGAAAACCAGTATCAGATCCTGAAAGGCATTGAATGTGTGCTTTTGCAGCATAAAGTGACATGTTCTGTGACCTCAGGGAAGATAAAGCTAATACACTATGGCAGTGTTGCTAGTAAATTACAGGTAGGAGAAGGCTTATTGCCTAGAGATTTGCTACCTTTATGAGCTAAATTTTGCCTCCTCAGAATTCATATGGGTGGACTTTAATCCAATAGGACTGGTATCATTATAAGAGATACCAATGGAACAAGGGAAGACAATGTGAGGACATCAGAAGAAGACAGCTGTCTACAAACCAAGAGGAGAGGTCTACAATGGATCCTTATCCAACAGCCTATGGAAAAATCCAATCCTGATGATCCTTAATTTGGGGCTTCTATCCTCCAGAACTGTAAGAAAATAAATTTCTGTTGTTAAATCCACTCAGTCTGAAACATTTTGTAATGGCAGCCTGATCAGACTCATGTGGTACAAAAACTGATGCCCTACTCTTCCTATGTCTCAATAAAATGTAACAGTATAAAATGGAACAGTACCTTCCATCAGGAGGCACCACAACATCAATGCCTCCTTTCCTTCTGTATTGTAGGTACCTAACCTCATCCTACATGCTTGTTATTTTAAAATATTTTCTTATAGCCCTCACATCAAAACTCTTGTTGAACAAATCAAGGTAACTTGATGGATGCCTTCAATGTTGTATATAAAGTTAATCATTTTTCCCCACTTCCTTTCTTCCTTATTTCCTTCCTCCTTTTATTCCAAACCCAACCACACTCCTCTAACCCATTTACCCCCAAATTAGGATGGTAAGTAAAGGATAATTAAATCCATGGAGAATATAGAATGATGACTCAGACATAGCCCATGAGTTCATGAAAAATAATTAAAATATAGTTGTTATGCAGATCTAAAGTCACTAAGATTTCTTTTTCACACTAACATTGCTGACAACAATGGTCCCATTTTAATACTCATATAAGTGGGCCTGCAGAATTGTATAACTAAAATCTATCTGTGTAACTATTATTTTCTGTCTTTTCGAAAGAACTGAGATCAATAAAGATCTCAGGACTATAAATCCAGGTCAGCTTTACATATTTCAACAATTAAGTTTATATTTTAGTAATTCATGTTAAAGAATTAACTTCAGTTTATCTTGTTTCTGCATTGATTTATTTAAAATTAAATGTTTATTTGACAATTTGTTGTGGCTGAACACAGTGGCTCATGCCTGTAATTCCAGCATTCTGGGAGGCCAAAGAAGGAAAATTGTTTGAGCTCAAGAGTTCTTGACTAGCATGAGCAGGAGTGAGAGCCCATTTCTAAAAATATCTGGGAGTTGTGGTGGATGCCTGTAGTTCCAGCTGCTTGGGAGGCTGAGGCATGAGGATTGCTGTGTCCAAGAGTTTGAGGTGATTATGAGCTATGATGTCATTGCACACACCCCCAGGACAACTGAGTGAGACTCTGTCTCAAAAAAAAAAAAAAATGAGAGAGAGAAAGAAAGAATAAAGAAAAGAAAAATTGAATGTTGTCTTCTTTACATTAGATGTTAATTAAGTGTAGGGATCTTGTTAATGTTGTTCACTGTGCTATTCCCAGTAAAATAATTATAATTATATTAGTAGATAGTAAAAGTAGATAGTAAAATAATTGTATTAGTAGATAGTAATAGTAGATATTACATAAATACCCATTGAATGAATAAAAAGATTATCACTTTGAATAATGAAAAGTGATGGTACTATTTCATGGAAACAGATTAATTGGCAAGGATCTTGACTTACAATTAGGAAAGTATTTGTAAGTGCTTTTAAACACGTTTATTTGTCTAGATTAGAACCATGTTAATCATTCAAGTTAGAAGTCAAAGTTGAGAACTTCAAAAGTCAAGGTATTTTGAATTACATAGTTGAAGCCTAAGGGAGATCAATTTTGACTGAAAAGAATAAAATTTTACCAATTTATATCTAAATAAAAATGCAATAGTCTTTCCTTCTTGGAAGCCAAGGTGGGTGAACATAGTGAGTATCCATATGTTAATATCTCATCTCTATTATATTACAAATGAAACATTCAAACAAATGGTTTTCATTGAATCACTGAGTTGATATGCATTTTACTTATGTTTCTTATAAAATCAATGAAAATAGTCAAGATACATAAATGTCTTGGAGTAGTCATAGGCAGGGAATTCTTATATGTCTAAGAAGGCAGAGGCAGAGTATTGTACTAGTACTACCTGGTACTTCCTTGAAAGGGATACTGAATGCACCACAGCCCAGCTACTGAAATGGCCATATCTTGAATCATACCCACCAAATTGCTATTCTTTATTGGGTCACAGGTGACAAAAAGAGCCAAAGGCAGACCATTTTAGTTTGGCTCATGAAAAGGCATGAGAAAGACATGGAGCAATGCATTTCCCTACTCTGAGAACCTAATTTAGAAAATACCAAGAGAATGAAGCAGATTATACAGTGAAACCAAAGCCAAGAAATCTAGGCAGAGAAGTCAGATAGACCAGGTATATTATATAGGTTAAAATATTCAGGAATAAATATTATCAAAAAGCAAAAATGCTAGTACTTGCAAACTATTTAGCCAAGGTTGTCCTCTCTTGAGACTATAGCCTGCAATATCTACATGTCTTTTAAAGACTCTAGCATTTACTCTTAGCTCTAATAAAGCATAAGCTAGTTTTTTTCAAGTTACCTAAAATATGATGCTAGAGCTTTGAAGGGGATTGCATTAAGTCTATAGGTTGTCTTCAGTAGTATGAACATTTTAATAATGTTTATTCTTCTAACCCATGAGCTTGGTATGTTTTTCCTTTTGTTAACATCTTCTGCTATTTCTTTTTTCAGGGTTTCATAGTTCTCCCTATAGACATCTTGCATGTCCTTTGTTAGATATAGTCTCAAGTATTACATCTTCTTTGGAGCTACTATAAAAGATATAGAATTTTTTAAAAATATTTTTTAAAATTTATTTTTGGGGACTCATTAAGGGTATAAGAAACCAGGTTACACTGATTGCATTTGTTAGGTAAAGTCCCCATTACAATTGGTTCTTGTCCCCAAAGGTGTGGCACACACCAAGACCCCACCCCGCTCCCTCCTTCCCTCTCTCTGCTCTTCCTTTCTCTCCCCCACCCTCCTTTTTTCTCTCTCTGTTCGCCTCTTCACCCACTCCCACCTGTCATTAATTGTCATTAATTGTCCTCATATCAAAATTGAGTACATAGGATTCATGCTTCTCCAATCTTGTGATGCTTCACTAAGAATAATGTGTTTCACTTCCATCCACGTTAATATAAAGGCTGTAAAGTCTCTTTTTCTTTTTTTTTTTTTTTTGGTTGCAGCCGTCATTGTTGTTTGGCAGGCCTGGGCTGGATTCGAACCCGCCAGCTTAGGTGTACGTGGCTGGCGCCTTAGCCCGCTGAGCCACAGGCGCCGAGCCGTCTCCATTTTTCTTAATGGCTGAATAGTCTTCTATGGCGTACACATATCACAGCTTGTTAATCCATTCCTGGGTCAGTGGGCAGTTTCCACATTTTGGAAATTGTAAATTGAGCTGCAATAAACAGTCTAGTGCAAGTGTCCTTATGATAAAAGGATTTTTTTCCTTCTGGGTAGATGCCCAGTAATGGGATTGCAGGATCAAATGGGAGGTCTAGCTTGAGTTCTTTGAGGGTTCTCCATACTTCCTTCCAAAAAGGTTATATTACCACCAGCAGTTGAAGTAGATTAAAGGTAGATGACCATTATCTTCTTGCTTGGAAAGTTTCATTAGAGAATTGTACAGGCACCCTGATGGATTTGCCCCTGTAGGTCAACTGGCGCTTACTCCTGGCAGCTTGAAGAATCTTTTCTTTTATTTTGTCTTTGGACAGGTTCATCACAATGTGTCTTGGAGAAACTCAAAGTTGAGGTGACTTGGGATCTATTATCCGTCAGAAAGGAGTGCATCAGAATCTTTGCTGATATTTGGGAAATTTTCATTTATTATATTCTCTACTATGGCTTCCAGTCCCCTGGGGCATTATTCTTCCCCTTCTGGGATACTTATAACTCACATGTTTGAACACTTCATAAAGTCCCATAATTCTATCAGTGAACATTCTGCTTTCTCTCTCTTTTCTGCCTCTTAAACTATCTGAGTTATCTCAAGAGCTTTGTCCTTTACCTGTGAGATTCTTTCTTCTGCCATGGTCTAATCTGTTTTGATGTTTTCTATTGCATCTTTTAGTTCCCTAATTGACTGCTTCAGTTCCTTCAGCTTTGCTATATCCTTTCTATATTCTTCATATTGTTCATCTCTTATTTGATTCTGTTTTTGGATTTCCTTTTGGTTATTTTCCACTTTATCAGCAGTTTCCTTTATTGTTTCCATCATTTCCTTCATTGTTTTCATCATCTGTATTCTAAATTCCCTTTCTGTCATTTCACATTTCTTTATAGGTAGAATCCTCTGCAGTAGCTACCTCATGGTATCTTGGAGGAATTACTCTGGAATGGGTTTTCATGTTGCCAGGATTTTTCTGTTGATTCTTCCTCTTGAGTGATTTCTTTTATCTATTTCCTTGCCCTAATTTTCCTTTCAATTCCTCTTGCTCTTTAAGTTACCATGGCTCTTGAGTAGGGTTTTGATGAGTCCTTTTGGTACAGAAGGATGAGAAGATTGAAGAGCAATAAGGGAGAAAAGAAAAGAAAAAAGAGAAAGCAGAGGGAGTTGGCAAAGGGAATATTGACAAAAAGAAGAGAGACACAGAAAGAGGGAGACAGGAGCAATACAGGTGTACAGTAGGGTACTTTGACCCAACCTTAAAAACCCCCAACCTCTGGGGGTGCTGGATTGGGTGGTTTCCTTGAGGTCAGCAGCTCTTTGCTAGCCTATTTGGACACTGTAGTCCACCTCTACCAAGTAGACAGGAAACACAAAAATGCTATAGTTCAAACCAAAACAAACAAACAGAAGACTTTACAGTATAAAATTGAGGAAAAATAACTAATAGGGGTGGAAACTCTAGCAAAAATGAAGTTCTAGTTGTTAAACAAGGCAACAATAGAAAATTTTATTTATTTATTGAAATGTTTCACAAATGTAATAATTTTATTTTTTTAAGTTACTAATGGCAATCAAACTTTATTTATTTATTTTTTATTATCTTTATCATTAAATCATAGCTGTGTACAATAGTGCAATCGAGGGGTACAATGTGCTGATTTCATATACAATCTTAACTATTTTCATCAAACTGATTAACATAGCCTTCCTGGCAATTTCTCTGTTATTATATGAAGACATTCATATTCTACATTTAGCAAGGTTTGCTTGTACCCTTCTAAGATGCACCGTAGCTGTGGCCCCACCAATTACTCTCCCTCCACCCCAACCTCCCCTCTCCCCTTCCTACCCTTGCCCCTTTCCCTATATTCTTGTGTTATAGTTGGGTTATACCATTCATATGACACCTATAAATTAGCTTCATAGTAGGGCTGAGTACATTGGATATTTTTCTTCCATTCTTGAGATACTTTGCTAAGAAGACTATGTTCCAGCTCCATCCATGTAAACATGAAAGAGGTAAAGTCTCCATCATTCTTTAAAGCTGCATAGTATTCCATGGTATACATGTACCACAATTTATTAATCCATTCATGAATCGATGGGGACTTAGGTTTCTTCCATGACTTAGCAATTATGAATTGGGCTGCAATGAACATTCTGGTACAGATGTCTTTGTTATAATGTGATTTTTATCCAGCTAAACTGAGCTTCATTTATGATGGAGAAATTAAATATTTTAATGACATCCACATGTTGAAGAAATTTGCCATAAGTAAACCAGCTCTCTAGGATCTTCTCAGACCTATTCTCCATAAGGACCTGCATAATCCCCCAATGCAAAAGTAAACTCTTCCAGAAAGTTATATTTAAACTAGAAAAATGAAGAAAGAAAAGTAAGAAAAAAAGGAAAGAAAAATCTATAGGGAAAATGTTGAAATTAAAAAAAAATTAAAGCAGTATATATATCTTACTGAATATTGTCTGGGCAACAGGTGATCTTCTAGAGTATGAGATGTTAATCACAATGCTGATAATGACTGTATGAGATAGAGACTGGAGGCCTCCTCTGGTTTCTCAAACCCTGCATGGTGGAGAGACTAAATCTCTCCTCAGCCATCTTAAAAGACACTTTAGACCGCTAACCTTGGCTAAGCAGAAGCTTTCCCAGGAAAGCACTTGTCATTGTGATCACTCCCGAAGTGGCTATCCACTTACCCAGTGTGCCAAAACCGTGTTACTCTATGCCCCTGAGGGCCAAGGCTGTAAGGCATCTCAGTACCCACTTTTAGGCTGCTCAGTCACTATTACTCACTCCTGCTTGATCCTTGCTCTTTGACCCTAAGGGTGGAGCTTGCTGGGCAGTTCTCCCACAGTGGCTCCACTCAGCCCACAGCCGAGCACTGTTAGCTCTGTCTGGCTCAGCTGCTCAGTCTGGGGCCCTAGACAGTACTTAAAGTTCCTCCACACTATTGCCCAAGTTCTCCCAAGGTAGTTCAACTGAGTGCCAAGTCCAAAACAAACAAAGAGACAAACAAACAACTCACAGGTAGGGCCTTTCCAGTTTGCAATCTCACTGCTGCTATACTTACAGCTGCCGGTGGGATTAGACCAAATGAACACATGCAAACACTTGCCAGTTCTCCACTGCTTTTGTCCTCCTCATGGGGTTCAGACGTCTCTCGCTGACTCCCAGTATCCCAAAAGGGATGTTCCTGGGCAGATCCCACCAGCCAGAGATGCCTGAATCTTCTCTCCTCAGACTCACAGTGCCCCGTTGCAAGGAAGCTGTTACTCGGCCGCCATCTTGCTCCTCTGCTAGATATAGAATTTTTATTGTATTCTCAGCTTGACAGTTATTGGCATATATGAAAGCTACTGATTTGTGGACATTGATTTTGTATCCCAAGATGATTCTATATTCCTTGATCACTTCTAAGAGCTTTGTAGCTGAGTCCCTAATATAAGATCATGTCATCCTCAAAGAGTGAGAGGTTGACCTCCTTGGTCTCCATTTGAATACCCTTGATCTCTTTCTCTTGCCTGATTGTGATGGCTAGGACTGCCAGCACTATGGTGAATAGGAGGGGCAATAGTGGGTTTCCTTGTCTTATTCCAGTTTTGAGTGGGAATGCTTTCAGTTTTACTCCATACAATGTGATATTGGCTGTGGATTTGTTGTAGATGACCTCTATCATTTAAGAAATCTGCCACCCAAGCCTATTTTCTTGAGAGTTCTTATTAAAAAATTATGCTGGATATTGTCAAAAACCTTTTCTGCATCAATTAAGAGAATCAGATGGTCTTCGTTTTTTATTTTATTTATGTGGTGAATTACACTTATGAATTTACATATGCTGAACCAACCTTGCATCCCTGGGATAAATCCTAGTTGATGATGATTTATAAGTTTTTAAAAAATCCACAATAATTAATACAATTTTTAAAAATCTTTTTTTTTTTTTTTTTTTTTTGAGACAGAGCCTCAAGCTGTTGCCCTAGGTAGAGAGCTGTGGTATCACTGCTCACCACAACTGCCCACTCCTGGACGTAAGCGATTCTTTTGCCTCAGCCTCCCAAGTAGCTGGGACCACAGGCACCTGCTACAATGCCTGACTATTTTTTGGTTGCAGCTATCATTGTTGTTTGGCAGGCCCAGGCTGGATTCGAACCCGCCAGCTCAGGTGTAGGTGGCTGGCTCCTTAGCTGTTTGAGCCACAGGCGCTGAGCCTATTTTTAGAAATCTTTAGGTATCATGTTACCAGACTTCAAGTTATACAACAAGTCTATAGTGATTAAAACAGCTTCGTATGGCACAAAAATAGAGATATAGGTCTATGAAATAGAATGCAGAATACAGAGATGAACCTAGCCATATATCACCATCTGATCTTTGATAAACCAAAGAAGAAAATGCACTGAGGAAAGGAATTCCTATTTAATAAGTGGGGCTGGGAGAACTGGTTAGCCACATGTAGAAGACTGAAACTAGACCTGTACCTCTCACCATTGACAAAAATTGACTCTCACTGGATAAAGGATTTAAATTTAAGACATGAAACAATAAAAATTCTAGAAGAGAGTGTAGGTAAAATGTTTGACCATATTGGCCTGGGAAAAGATTTTATGAGGAAGACCACCCTGGCAATTGTAGCAAGACCAAATATAAACAAATAAGATTTATTAAATCTGAAAAAAGATTTATACATGTGCTATAAATAAATCTTATTTGTTTATATTTGGTCTTGCTACAATTGCCAGGTGTGGTACATATTTGAAGGGTCAGGAGAAAACTTCTAAATACGGATCAAAAATGTTTTCACATAGTAAACGAGAAAATCTCATGTTATGTCAATCAGGTTGATAAAAATATCTCAGATTGCATGTGAAGCCTGCACACAGTACCCCATGATTGAACTAATGTACACAGCTATGATTCCATAAAAAAAAAAAAAAAGATTTATTTATACCAGGGACTCAAGTACAAAACTCTTAGAAGTTATTAAGGAATATAGTATCATCTTGGGTTACAAAATCAATGTCCCTAATGTCCCTAAGCATGGGATTAGGCTAAAATCTTCTGCACAGCTAAGGGTAGCACAGCTAAAGCAAACAGACAGTCTTTGGAATGGGAAAAGATTTTTGCATGCTACAAATCTGACAAAGGGCTAATAACTGGAATCTATAGAGAACTAAAATTAATCATCAAGAAAAGACCAAGGAATTCCATTTGTAAGTGAGCAAGAGACATGAACAGAAAACTTCTCTGCAGATGACAGACCAACAAACACATGAAAAATGCTTATCATCTATAATCATTAGAGAAATGCATATCAAAATCACCCTGAGATATCACCTAACTGCAGCAAGATTATCCCACATCAAATTCCCAAATCTGCAGATGCTGGCCTAGATGTGGAGAGATGGGAACACTTCCACACTTCTGGTGGGCTTGTAAACTAACACAACATTTATGGAAAGAAGTATGGAGAATTCTTAAAGAACTAAAGTTGACCTTAAATTTGACCATTTGATCCCACAATCCCATTACTAAGTATCTACACAGAAGAACAACAGTCATTTTATCACAAAGACACTTGCATCAGAATGTTTATTGTAGCAGAGTTCACAATTGCCAAATCGTGGAAATAGCTCAAATGCCCATCAGCCTGTGAATGGATTAACAAACTGTGGTATATGAATAACATGGGGTACTATTCAGCCATAAGGTAAGATGGGGAACTTTACATCTTTTATGTTTACCAGATTACAGTTGAAACACATTCTTAGTAAAGTATCTCAAGAATGGAAAAAAAAATCCAATGTACTCAATACTAATATGAAACCAATATAAAGACAACTATACTCCTACAGAAATGATGAAATGCAAATATAGTCTAGGAAGGGGAGGGGAATGAAGGGAGCGGGAAGGAAGGAAGAGGGAGGGTGATTCTGAGGAGGAGGGAGGACAATTGGTGGGACCTCATCTGATGAGTACAAAGTGAGGGTGTTTAGCACGCCCCCTGAGTGAAAAGTTCAACTACAACTTGAACCTTATCTTAGAATTGAAAACAATGTAACCTAAAAATTTGTACCCTCATATTAATTAGACATTTTTTTAAAAGGGGGAAAAAAGCATAAGCTAGGTTATTAGTTGAGGACACTGAGCTCTCTGGGTTCCTGATATCATTAAGCTCCAGGTTCTCCCTAAGTCTATCATCATAGTAAATACCATTGTCCCTGAAAGAACACAGATGAGTCAGTCTTAACCGTCTAAGGAACCCAAAGTAAACATAGTGTGAGGTCTAAATGGATTCCTTCTCTGACGTCCTCATAAGGATATTGGAATAGTCTAGATATGGTAATAAAACGTTGTTGAGCAGGGTTTGCTGGGTTGTTTGCTTTTCCATAGATCCCCTTCACATTCTCATGTGCCGTGTAAATGCTCTCTTTTCCTATTTGTGGTGTAATTTTACTCATGCCCTTGACTCGTAGCTTGTGCATTTCTTTCATGTCTTAAGTAGATAGGACACACATCTGAAACACAAAAGCCCTAACCTAATATGAGGATTTATGGCCAGCTTAAGTAATGCTACAGGGGTGCCAAAATAAGTAATACCCAGGGAACTCACTTGCTATTTTGGAAATTCAATGCTTTGCCTATTCTCAAGAGTTGCTTTGTTTGGGCAGATAAAGTATTTCCTATCTTTTCCCGAGTCTCCTCAGAAAACAGCCCTATGAATGCACTATGTGGGTTGAAGATGGAATAAATACATGAGAGAAATACAACCAGTAAAAATCTTCACCACTCTTATTTTTGTCTTTATTTGTTGTCTATCATTGCTAAATTGCCTGTGAATTATTCTGTGATTATTTATCCCATGGCAAAAGTAAAGGAAATAGAATGGATCTTTTTAAGTACGAGAATTAATGGGCTTTCCTGTTAATTCAGCTATAGCATTTATGGTTGCATTCTAAGTGTAAAAGGCAGGAAGTAGGGAGGGAAACCTGCCATTTCATGGAAAATAGTATTGATCTAGTTGCTTATTTAACCTTTATTATTGTTTATAAAGTTGACGATTTAAAATAAAAAATCCTTTATACATGTAATTTCTAGGGAAAGAAAATCAGACAGCTCAAATTACATTTCTATTTGGGAGAGGAAATCTAAATGAGTATTTGGACATTTTCTACAGTTGGATCATTGATTTTGTGTGCTTGGAGGCATAGTTAAATTATAGCAGCTTAAAATTAGTATTGCAGCTGTGAAAACCTTAAAAGTCAGAACTTCATGAACACTGTCACATTTGTCACTACCTTGTACTGCCTGGGCCAGGCCTGGTACTACACGTGCCTGGACTTTAGTTTTAATTAATACCTGGTACCCAACACACTGTCCCACCTCTGAGTACACTCTGTATTTCTACAAGTTTCAATGCAACCTTTGTAAGCATTGCTGTTTTTGTCAGGTATTTTAGAGCTGAGAACAATGTTTTAAACTTGTTGGTTCCAATTTCCTTGCCCTTCCTCCTAATGGGCAGGTTTTGAGCAAGAAACTCAGAAGTCAAGTTCATGGAAGTTTTCATGAGATCTGAGGCATTTTCAGGACCCACATGATCAAGGTCAACAAAGAGTGGGAAGAAGGGCATTTCACCCTTTCCAGGTACATGGTCACTAGCAGCACCAGAGGGCAAGAGCAAAAGCAGGAGAGTTGTCTCAGGCTGCTGATCAGGGTAGAGTGGCCAGAAACCCATGTGTATTCATAAATGCTGCCAGCCAGCTGGCTTCCCTGGAGTAGAAAAACATGAGTGGATTTCCTGAGTTTGAGAGACAGGCCTAAGAACCTCCCTAAAGTTTATGGAGAAAAAGTGGAATTACATGGGAAGCCTGAGTCAAGAGCAGGAACTCAGCTCTCATATCCAGGGTATTATTGAAGAGGTTTAAGTGACTATGGTTGTACTTAACAGTCTGAGGGTAACTTTGTGTTACTTAGGCCTATGTAAGAACAACAATAACAACAACAACAACATACCCTAGAAAAAACAAACACTTGCCACTAGTCTTAGAAAAATGTGTGGTAGGGAAGGCTATGTGTATAGTCCGCCATGCTCCTCCTCCCCAAATTCTATTTTGATATCTTTCCTCTTTCTTTCAATAGTTCTCTGCCTCTCAGTATTCTCAGCATACAACACCCAGGCCCTTTACTCTGGTAATCCATCAAGTTCTGCTGCCAATTATACTGAATATTCTGATCCCCTCCTCCTTCCTCAAATGTACCATCTTAGGGAAACAAAATAGAAGACAGAGTGCAAAATTAGAACAAATGCCTACAGTAAATTGGCATTAGTATTTGATAAAGTGGGTGTAGCATGTCAGTGAGAGTAAACAGATATCTTTCTTGGAAATAATAGTTGTGTCACTCATTTATTCCCTATAACAAAATATATTCCAGAAGAGTAAAAAAATGCTTAATTTAATGCTTAGTGTTTATAAAAAGATGCAAAAATGTTCTAGACTAAGATGCAGGGGAATATCTAATTCAAAATCATTGGCTACATTTGACTTCAAAGTAATAATAATATTCTATGTGGGAAAAATTATGAATGCAGTCCAAAGATAATATTTAGTAAATGTTATTTTCAATAGCTAACCAAAATATAATTTTCTTTACATAAAAATAACTATTGCAAATCAAAAGGAAAATGCTAACAACCTAATAGATAAAAGTTTGCAAGGGGCATGAAAAGATAACTCCCAGACAAAGAAAAAGTAGCATTTAAACATATTTTTACGTGTAAAAAACAAGTTTAACCTGACTCATAGGGAAAAATGCAAATAAAAAATAAAGAATTGCTGCTATCACCAAATAGACCAACAAAAAAAGGATACAGTAGTTAAATACCACTCTGTGCTTGTAAGTGTGTAAACCAGGAGACAGTCTTATGAAATTTTGATAGGAGTGTAAATTGTTGCAACTGGTATTGAGGATAATTTAGTGATTCCTTTCCAGATCACAAATGTTTATATCCTTTGATCCAACAATTTCACTTCTAAGTATTTCCAAGATGACCATGTACGAAAATTCCTCAAGGAAGGCATAATAGCAAAAGTTTGGAAACAACTTATCCATTTTTCAATATGGAACTCATTAAATAAAAATGGTAGAGACAAACAAAAGAATATCATAATATCATAAAAATTCCAGTTATATATATAATATTGGAAAATTTCTGATATGCATATATATGGGTATATGTGTGTGTGTGTGTGTGTGTATAGCAGTTGAAAGCAAGCAAGGTACAGAACAGAATGTACAGTGTACTTCCATTTGTGAAGCACCATTCTATCCACACAACACCCATATCGTGCACACTCCTGTATGTCTGTATCTTCCCTTACACAACATAATAAATGAGTAACAGTGGCTACTTTCACAACAGGGAACTGTATTGCTAGGGGACAGGAGAAGGAGATTTAATTTTTACTGTTGAGGTCTTATACCTTTTGAATGTCATGCCTTGTATCTTTAGAACCTAGTTGCAGATAGCATATGACTTCAAGCTCTATCTTACTAATTCCATTTCTATGCTCAGAAAGCCTGAGGTCTTTATAAGAGAACTGACTTGACCATGTTCCATATAGCACTCAGTAGGCCATCACTATGTGCTGAATGGATGAATAGAATACCATCCACCATCTGTTTTCTGAATGGCCAGCTCATCCAAAGGAAGGCTGCTCTCTGAGGGTCAAGCAAGTATTTGAACCTTACCCTGTCCAGGCCCTGATAGTAATGCCCCCACCCATGGCTATATTTCTTCTCATAAGTCTATAACTTTGTAGCAAAAGATTGGAAACAACCTACCCATCTTTCAATATGGAGCTCATTAAACAAGAATGGTATAGACAAAAAGGATTATAATGTCATGAAAAATGTCTAGTTATATATTTATAATATGAGATACTGACATATGCATGATATATTTGCATATATGCATACATATATACATATATATATAATGATTATTTGTTTAGTTTCTGCTTCCAACATTAGACTATACACCCCATATAAGGGACCTTGTATGTCTTCATAGCCCTGTGTATCCATAGATTATCCATTTCCATTTGTCTGGAAAATAATAAGTGTCAAATAATAATTGTGTGAAGAACAACTGGAGAATCATATATAAATAGAGTTAGCAAATTTTCCTTGCAATACAGGAGACTTTAGAGAGCCCCAAAGAACCATTCTTTCCAGTGAATGATTTCCTCTCTATATGCTGTGGATCTTCTACAACAAGCTGTGAAATGCACACATAATCACAGGGGCTTTCAAATGAAAGGCACATCAGACTCACTTGCTCATAAAAATCAATAATTTTGATGCCCATGCTTCACCTCAGACCTACTGAAGAGGAATTCCTAGAAGGAGAGACTCAATGTCTCTGTAATTTTTTTTAATAAAAACATCTAGATTGTTTAGATGAATTGCTAGGTTGGAGGACTACTGATCTGTGAGTGAACAATAACACCACACATCTTCCAAAAGGGAAATAATGTACCCACAAAACCACAAACAAACAAGAAAAAGACACAGTTAGCAAACAAATGAAGTACTTAAATTTGAACTGCATCAAGAGCTCTCCCTTAATGGCAGTAATATTTTCTTGCATCCAAGTCACAGAGAAAGAAATTTGCAGAATTTAGAATGGACAGATGCCTCATTGAAAAATCTTTTGATCAAAAGTGACAAGTCCTATCAAACTGGCATAAACAATGCAAGGTACTGGTTGAATAAAAACTGGAAAATAGTCCTGGTTTCAGGCAAGACTTGATACAGTCACTTGGATGGTGTCACTACAGATGCATTATTTTCTACTTCTTTTCCTTCCTGTATGGTGGCAATTCAATCTTCAGAGTTTTTACAGTGGATACCTCTGCAGCAGCATTCAGACCCTCTCCTCGTGGTAGCAAATGGCTGCCACTGTTTCAGATATCATAGTCATACTCCCATATTAACCAAGGCTGGTTTTAAGGAATATAGACAATTCTTGGTTATCTGCATTACTCTTAGCCATTTTTGAGGAATATGGACAAACTTATATTATAGAAGCCCCACTAAACATAGACATCCCTTTAAATATCTTTAGCTGCATTAGGACACTTTCCCATTCTCTTTAAAAAAATTTTTTTTCATTAAATCATACCTGTGTACATTAATGAAATTATGGGGTATAATGTGCAGGTTTTATATACAATTTGAAATACTTTCATGAAACTGGTTACCATAGCCTTCACCACATTGTCTTAGTTATTGTGTTAAGACATTTATATTCTACAAATTAGTAAATTTAACATGTACTCTTGTAAAATGCAGCATAGGTGTGGTCCCACAAATTACCCTGCCTCCACCCATCTTCGCCCACTCTTCTTCCTCTTTCCCCTTCATCTTGGGCTGTAGTTGGGTTATAGCATTCATATGGAAGTGTGGGTGTTTATAAATTGGTTTCATAGTAGGGCTGAGTACATTGGATATCTTTTTTTCCTTTCTTGGGATACTTTGCTAAGAAGAATATGTTTCAGCTCCATCCATGTAAACATAAAAGAGGTAAAGTCTCCATCTTTTTTTAAGGCTGCATAATATATCATGGTGTACATATATAACTATTAATCCATTCATAGGTCGATGGGCACTTGGGCTTCTTCCACGACTTAGCAATTATGTATTGGGCTGTAATAAATATTCTGGTGAAAATATGTTTGTTATAAAGTGATTTTTGGTCTTCTGGATATATATCTAGTTGAGGAATTGAAAGATCGAATGGCCGGTCTATTTTTAGATCCCTAAGTGATCTCCAAACATCTTTCCAAAAGGAACGTATTAGTTTGCATTCCTACCAGCAGTGCAGAAGTATTCCATTTTCTCCACATCCACGCCAACATCTCTGGTTTGGGGATTTTGTGATGTGGGTTAATCTTACTGGAGTTACATGATATCTCAAAGTGGTTTTGATTTGCATTTCTCTGAGATTGAGGATGATGAGCATTTTTTCATGTGTCTGTAAGCCACACATCTGTCTTCAAGAAGTTTCTTTTCAAGTCCCTTGCCCACACTGAGATGGTCTCACTTCTTCTTTTCTTGCTAATACGTTTGAGTTCTCTGTGTATTCTGGTTATTAAACCTTTGCCAGAGACATAACCTGCAAATATCTTCTCCCATTCTGAGGGCTGTCTGCTTGCTTTACATATTGTGTTCTTGGCTGTACGGGAGCTTTTTAGTTTGATCAGATCCCAGTAACATATTTTTGGTGTTGCTTCAATTGCCTCGTGGATCCTTCTCATAAAATATTCTCCTAGGCTGATTTCTTCAAGTGGTTTCCCTGCACTTTCTTCTAGTGTTTTTATAGTTTCATGTCTTAAGTTTAAATCTTTTATCCAGTGAGAGTCTATCTTTGTTAATGTTGAGAGGTGTGTTTCAGTCTTCTACAGGTCAGCAGCCAGTTCACTCAGCACCATTTGTTAAATAGGGAATTCTTTCCCTACTGAATGTTTTTGATTGGCTTATGGAAGATCAAATGACAGTAAGTAGCTGGGTTTATCTCTTGGTTCTCTATTCTGTTCCATACATCTATTACTCTGTTTTTGTGCCAGTTCCATGCTGTTTTGATCATTATTGATTTATAGTATAGTCTGAGGTCTGGTAGCATGATTCCTCCTGATTTGTTTGTATTTCTGAATAATGTCTTGGCTATTCATGTTTTTTTCTGATTCCGTATAAAATGAAGTATTATTTTTTTGATATCTTTAAAGTATGACAGTAGAGCTTTAATAGGGATAGCATTAAAATTGTTTGTTGCTTTGGGTAGTAAGGACATTCTAACAATGTTGATTATTCCCAGCCGTAAGCATAGTATGTTTTTCCATTTGTTAACATTTTCAGCTATTTCTTTTCTTAGAGTTTCATAGTTCTCTTTATAGAGATCTTTCACATCCTTTGTTAGATAAACTCCCAAGTATTTCATCTTCTTTGGCACTACTGTGAAAGGAATAGAGTCCTTGACAGTTTTTTCAGCTTGACTATTGTTGGTTTATATAAAGACTACCGATTTGTGAGTCTTGATTTTGTAACCTGAGACACTGCTGTATTCCTTGATCTCTTCTAAGGTAGTAGAATCCTTGGTATTTTCCAGATATACAACCATATCATCTGTGAAGAATGAAAGTTTGATCTCCTCTGACCCTAAATGGATAATCTTGATTCCCCTTTCTTGCCTGATCACAATGGCTAAGACTTCCATTACAATGTTAAAAAGTAGTGGAGACAATGGGCAACCTTGCCTGGTTCCTGATCTGAATGGAAATGATTTCACTTTAAGTCCATTCAATCAATATGACATTGTCTGTGGGTTTGTTGTAGTTGGCCTCTATCAGTTTAAGAAATGTCCCTTCTATACCTATTTTCTTAAGTCTTCTGATCATGAAAGGATGCAAAAACTTTTTATGCATCAGTTAAGAAAATCATATGGTCTTTGTTTCTTATTTTGTTTATGTAATGAATTATATTTATAGATTTACATATATTGAACCAGTCTTGAGACCGTGGGATAAAACCCACTTGGTCCTGGTATATAATTTGTTTGATGTATTGCTGGATTTTGTTTGCTAGGATCTTATTGAATGTTTTCATATCGATATTCATTACAGATATTGGTCTATAATTTGCTCTTCTTGTTGGGTCTTTTCCTGGTTTGGGGATCAGGGTGATGTTTGCTTCATAAAATGTGTTGGTATTAGTCCTTCTTTTTCTATATTTTGGAAAAGGTTAAGTAGTATAGGTATTAGTTCCTCTTTAAAGGTTTAGTAGAATTCTGACGTGAAGCCATCTGGTCCTGGACTTTTGTTTTGGGGGGCATTTTGTATAGTTTGGATACTCTGTTTGGCCTCAGTAAGTAATCTCCTCTAGACCAAGGGTGGATTCAGTGGTGAGTGGGAGCTTTCTGGTACTGGTTCACCAGAACTGATTGTTAAATGATCCAGAATTTTACAAGCTCATTGTTAATGATAAACATTATTAAATATTATTATACATTATATAAACCTACAACTGAATAAATTATATTAAAAACAGGTAATAAATACTAAAAACTCATTGCTTCTTAATTGATTTACTATATTTCATTTTTATCTATGTCAGAGGTCAGGAAACTACAGTGCTCAGATTAAATCCAATTTGCTGCCTATTCTTGTAAATAAAGTTTTGCTGGAACAGTTATGGACATTTACATATAATCTATGGCTAATTTCATGTTATGATAACAGAGTTGAGACCTTAGGGGCCCCAAAGCCTAAAATATTTATAATCTGGTTGGCTGATCCTTGCCAGATGCTCTTGAGGCTATGTATGTTTATTGTATCTGTCTGGTGCAAAGATTATAAAAAGGAGTGTTATTATACATTGCTTCTTAATCTTACATTCGGAAACATCTCCAGCTTGAAATTACCATAATGAGAGTATTTACACCTTAGACATAGGCAATTGTTACGATCTTATTTTCCTATCCCCTGGGAGCATTTTTGACTATTTATCTCTGTATCTCTGCATATAATTAACCTCATCCAAAAGATATAGCTGCAAACAGGCCAGGGGTGCCTTCCTGGACAGGGACTGAACACTGGGTGGTAGAGAATAAGAAATGTTCTCTGTAATTAGCACCTGCAGTGTTCTAGTTTGGTGCTTTAAACCAGATGATCCTATAAGGTACAGAAAGAAGATACTCTTGGATTTCTCAAGCTGAAGGAAGTTAAAGGAGAATGGATATAGAAGACAGAGGGAGCAGGAGAGGGGAATTCTAATAATGAATTATTAGACAGGTTGACAAGATCTGAGAGTCAAGAAGTCTAAGAAGAAGGAAAGGGAATATAAAGTAACAAACAAAAATGCCAAGGGGACATGCTGTGTGCTACAAATAGCCTTGGAGCCAAAGCTATTTTGAGCGAAAAATTGAAAGCACTTAGGACAAGATTGTGACAGAAAAGAGAGGGAAGGACAATATCTGAAATGAAGATGTTCAGATGTTCCCATGGCCAAACCATGCGTGGGCGTGGTGTCTAATCTACCAAATGGAGTTTCTATCAGCAGGAGTTGAATATGACTTTGGGGGATTGCTTCATCTCCTGGTTCACTGAAATATGATTGGAGTTTTTACTTTCAAAGTTACAGGATACAGTGGTGCCCAGGAAGCATTGGGTACTCATTGGGTACTTTGGATATAGCTAATCCACTAAGCTCTGTTTAAGGGTCTTGGTTTGAGGACCTACTTACCCCAGGCATGCTGCTAGCATGCAATTTTAGGAAAATACATTGTGCTTGGACAGAGTATAGGCATGTTTCTCCACACCAGTCATTTGGAAAAAAATGACAAAAAGTCATATGGATTTTCACTTGGGACCAGCAAGCAGCTCTTGCCACAATCCTAGGAGGCTTTATACATAGTATGCAATGGGAGAGAAAAGAAACCAAACCTTGTTGGCAGTAGAATCAGCCTCAATGCAGCATCAAAGAGGTACAGATACCAGCACATCAAAGGGCTGGGCTTAATTATCCATTCAAACAGAGGACAGCTGCACTTAATGGCTTCCTATGATACTTCAGTTCTTTAGGGAAAAGGTATGGATATGAAGTTCTTAAAAAGCCAATCAGGATGTAATTTAGTGGAGTGAAATGAAAGAAATAATTCTAGTTTAGGGATGGGAGGATTTATATAACCTATGTGCCATAAAATGTTGATATTACTGAAATTGCAATTAAAAAGAAAAGATAAATGATCTTGTTAAAGGCCTCTTCTGTGTTACGCAGCTTGTTACTGGGCAAAATCAGTAATTATTATGAGCGAGGTTTACTTACTTCTCTGACATCTGAATGACTATGGATTTTAAAGTGTTTATTGTTTTATGTTCATCTGCCTTGGGTCTGGGGAATCTCCTGTGCTTTGCAGCAGCATCCTTCATAATTAGTAGCGCCGAAATTCAGATATTCATTTGTGCTCAGGCTATTCCTAGTGGTATGTCTTGGTGATCTTGGATAAGATATGAGAGAATTTCCTAGATTACCAGGCCAAGACTCCACTCTCTTCTTGACTCCCTGTGCTGGGCTGCTGGAGTTCGGGGAGGAGTGATGTGGACACTCCCTCGTGGCCACCAGAGTCAGGTCACACTTGAAGCCAGCCCCTCAAAGCCCATGTTGACTGCTGCCTGGCTACCTCTGGTGTTTATTCAAAGCCCAAGAGCTCTTTAGTCAGGAGGCCTGTGAAGGCCCTTTAAGGCAGCAGGTTTCCTTCTGGCTCAGGGTAGGACTAGAAATGCCATCCAGTAACTGCGGCCTGGACTCAGGCACCTCAGGAGTCTGCTGGGCACTTTATTCTACTGCAGTTAAACTGGTATCCAAGTTGTAAAACTCCTCTGAGCTCTTCTCTTTCCCTTCCCCAAGCAGAAGAAGACCCTCTCTGAGCTGTGTTACCTGTACTTGGGGGAGGGTGACTCAGGCATTGGCTTGGCCACAGCTGCTGGTGTCTCCCTAGGGAATGTACACTCCAAGTACATACCTGTTTCTTCATATAGCTACTTAAACAATTTGTCAAAGAATGGAAAAAATCATGAAAAAAGGAAAAACAGCCTAGAGGTTGGTGCAAAGATTTCTATCAAATAAGTTTAATCAATCAATAAATAATTACCGAACTCTCACTCTGTGATTTGCAGTGCCTGGAGACACAGTTAAGAACTTATTGTCTAGTGTGGGAGAGGGACAACAAAAAGGATGTTTGAACAATAATTAATTGTAGTTTGTGGGAAAAGTTATAAAATAAACAAGGTGCTAGAGAATAATCAAAAGGCAATTCATAAATTCATTCAGTTGTAAATGACTGACATTGGGAATAATGATAGTTCCCAGTGATGTTTGCTTTTTAATTGGCCCAAAAGCTTTAATGTAAAGAAATGGTATTTTTATAGTTCAGTGGTGCCTAAAGTTGTTCCAGTATTGTACCACCTGGAAATTGTAGTGTTCTCTTCAGAGCATAATGAAATATCATTATGTATAATGACATTACAAATGTAGGTAGCACAGACTTACATAATTTGGTTAAGTTTATGGTACTCAGGGATATTCAATTTAATTAAATTTTCATGCAACAAAACAAAATCTTAAAAAATTCACAATGATAAGCAGACACCTAAAAAATAAACCACCAATTTCTAATTCTACCAACATTCATTTATTGCAGGTAAATCATAAGCAAATGCAAAAGATTTTAAAAACTTTATGGGAGGGGGAAAAATTCTTAAATTTCAGAAAATTTTATCCATTGTCTTAATTGGTTTTTTTTGCTCTGTTCATCTCCCTACAAATAGAGAGTATGTTCTACTCAACACTAACTTACCACCTTGACTCTTATGGTGGAATCACAGTTCCCACACATTTTTTCTCCTGCTCTTGAAATCATACTGGTAGATAAATCACATTAATTGCTGGATTCTTTCAGTGTGCAAACAGTTTTATACCATTATATTACTTAGATGTGTACACCTTCATGGAGGGTGGTAAGAAAGGATAACCATCAAAATTTGGATACAAAAAGGTTTTAAGAAAGACGGTAGTTATTAAGTTTGAGCTTTGAAATGTTACAAGATTTTGAAAAGTACTTCAAAGTCTCAGACTTGATTGCAGAGTATTATGCAAAGTAGCTCTGGGTTCCTGGAAGATAGTTTGCTTGTTTTCTTTCATTTATATATATTGAAATGTTTTCAAAGGGCATCCTTATATAACCTGCTAATGCCGCCTAAAAGTAGTGACATCTTTTAGTCATATTTAGAGGGATAAGATTCATTGAATTGTCATCATTATAAATATATCTATGAGATTCACATTGGTTCTTTTCTTTGGGTATATACTATTATCTGCTAGTAAAGTTTTACAGGCTGGGCACAGTGGCTCATGTCTGTAATCATAGCACTCTGGGAGGCCGAGGCAAGTGGACTGCTTGAGCTTAGGAGTTCAAGACCAGCCTGAACAAGAATGAGACCTCATCTCTCCTAAAAATAGAAAAATTAGCGGGGCATTATGACAGGTCCCTATAATCTTACCTACTTTGGAAGCTGAGGCAAGGGGATCACTTAAGCCTGAGAGTTTGAGGTTGCTGTGAGCTATGATGATGCCACAGAACTCTACCCAAGGGAACAGAGTGAGGCTCTGTCTAAAATAAATAAATAAAAATAAAGAGAGAGATTATTCTTTTTTAAAAAAAAATAAAGCTTTACAAAGACATTTTCAACTTTTCTGGAGTGCTAGGTTGCAAGAATTTTAATTGAAAAGAAAATCAATTATTATGGGGCTACACAGAAAGCTTTTAGTTTGCAAATGATAATCTCCCTCTTAACATCTTAACAGTAACAGATATGAGCTGATAATGAAATTCTCAAGACTGCTTAGAAACAGAAGCACGTCTTCCTGCTCTTCTGCCAATTTTCCTCATGTATCTGCCCTAGAATCTGATGATTCTTGCAGACTGTGCTTCCTTGGTGGTTAAATCCTGACAGCAAAAAACCTGCACATAAATTTCTGAAGCAGCTCACTTTATGTCAATCTTCAGTAAATCAACTCTTCATATGCCCACATCTAAGTATCTTGGCTGGAAGTTCCTCATCATCCTTAGAGAATCACTTCCATCCTTTTACAGAAAAACCTGTGAATTCTCTGGGCACTGTCCAATCAATAAGGAAGATCTTTGAACAGTAAAACACAATACCTTGGTTATTAGCAATCATAACAGTACATAGGCAGCCTCATCAAATCTATTTACAAACATCTAAATTATAGAGCAATTAGTAAGATTGATTATTTGTTTATATTTGTTCTTTCATGTTTAGCTTTTCAAAATATAAACTCTTCAGGTTCATAAGTTTTCATGAGTGAACTGTTCTAATTCTGGAAAAATGATAAGCAGAATCTGAGAACTATGCATATAAGTTATACTACATATAGTACCATAAATTCCAACATTAGACATAAGCCACTGATTGTCAAACATAAAACCATAAAATCCATGTTAAAAAGTATATGTAGGGCCAGACAGGGTGGTTCAGTCCTGTAATTCTAACACTTTGGGAGGCCAATCCAGGATTGCTTGACTCTAGGAGTTCTAGACCAGCCTGGGCAATATAACAAGACTCAATCTCTACTAAAAATGTTTTTTTAATTAGCCAGGTGTGCTAACATGTGCATATAGTTCCAGCTACTCAAGAAGTTGAGGCAGGAGGATCACTTGAGCCCAGGAGTTCAAGGTTGCTGTGAGTTATGATCATACTATTGCATTATAGCCTAGATGGCAAAGTGAGAGCCTGTATAAAAAAAAAAAAGAAAAGTAAAAGAAAAAAATTTATATAAAAAAATAAATACCCACTTGGAGTATAGGAAGAGATTCAAAAGTTTGTGGAAAATGGATATTATGAAATAACTATGCATGGATTTCAAAATTTTTTTGCACCCAAATAAGCCTATGATAAGTTTTTTTTTAATTTTTATTAAATTATAATTGTGTACATTGGTGAAATCATGGGGCACAATGTGCTGACTTTATATACATTCTGAAATATTTTCAATGAACTATTTAACATAGTGTTCATGGCCTTTTAATCACTATATGAAAACATTTATATTCTACATTTAGTAATTTTCACCTGTACCCTTCTAAGTTGCACCGTAGGTGTGATCCCACCAATCACCCTCCCTCCATCCATCCTACCCCTCTCCTCCCCTCCCCTCCCTTGCCCCTTTCCCCATTTCTTGTGCTATAACTGAGTTTTAACCTTCATATGAAAGCTATAGATTAGCTTCATAGTAGGGCTGAGTACATTGGGTACTTTTTCTTCCATTCTTGAGGTACTTTGCTAAGAAGAATGCGTTTCAGCTCCATCCATGTAAACACAAAAGAGGTAAAGTCTCCATCTTTCTTTAAGGCTGCATAGTATTCCATGGTATATATGTACCACAATTTATTAATCCATTTGTGGGTTAATGGGCACTTGGGCTTCTTCCATGACTTAGCAATTATGAATTGGGCTGCAATAAACATTCTGGTACAGATATCTTTATTGTGATGTGAATTTTGGTCTTCTGGATATATACCTAGTAAAGGAATTATAGGATCGAATGGCAG
>CAUYON010068371.1:0-14391 GCA_963573935.1 Arctocebus calabarensis | reverse complement strand
ATTGTTTTCCACTTTCTCAGAAATTTCCTTTATTGTTTTCAGTATTTGAACTTTAAATTTCCTTTCTGTCATTTCTAACATTTCTATATAGGAGGGATCTTCTGTGGTAGCTATCTCACAATCCCTAGAAGGGGTTATTCTGGCCTGGGATTTCATGTTGCCAGAATTTTTCTGCTGATTCTTCCTCATGAGTGCTTTCTTGTATCTGTTTCCTTACCCTAATTTTCCTTTCACTTTTTTTTGCTCTTTAATTTACTGTGGCACTGGCCCGATGTTTTAATGAGTCCTTCTGGTGCAAGACCAGAAGGATGAAAAGATTCAAGAGCAAGAAAGGAAGAAGGATTTAAAGAAGAGAGAAAGGAAAAAAGAAAAAAGAGAGAGAGAAGAGGGGGTGAGTAAAAAGAAATATTGACAAAAAGAAGAGAGGCACTGAAAGAGAGAAACAGGAGAAATATAGGTGTGCAGTAGGATACTGGGGCCCAACCTTAGAGAACCCCTACCTCTGGGGGTGCTAGGTTGGGTGATTCCCTTGAAGTCAACAGCTCTTAGTCAGCTACCTCAGACACAGTGCCCCAACTCCACCAGGTAGAGAAGAAAGACAAAAATAGTGTAAATCAAACTGAAAGAAATAAACAGAAACCCTTATGAGATAGAATGGGGGGGGGGAAATAATAGGGACAAAAACAGTAGCAAAAATAAAAGTCTATTTGTTGAAGAAGGGAAAAATGGAAGATCGTATTTAAACTAGAATGATGAAAAATGTCAAAAAAAGTTAAAATTAAAAGAACAAAAAAACAAAAAACAAAAACAAAACCTCCAGAACTAAGCAGTATACATATCTAATATTTATAGATATTGACCAGGCAACAGGTGATCTTCTGAGGTATGAGATGTTAATCACAATGTGATACAGCTGTACAAGGTGGGAGCTAGAGGGTAAGGTATTATTATAGAGAAATGACCTTGAAGCTTTCTGACATTTACACAAGCCTGAGTGACAATTCAATACAATGTCTTTTGCAGCATCAGCATAGTGAAAGATAGGGTATATGCTAAGGATAATCCAGTTAATTAATGAAATATTTGCTTGTGTGCACTTCAACATCTCCTTGTTCTAAAATTAATCACACTTCTGTCAGAGTATAGTATTTTCATAAGTTAGCATGCAACATCCTCCACTTCTTCTGGATCTGATAGACCTGTTTGCGAAATAGATTATTCCAAGTTGTTTTATCACCCATTTTTTTTCCTCCAATGTTTCAAACAGAGCATACCCAGATCATACAAAACATACTTACAGAAGCAATCATACCTGCTGAGGTATTTTTAAATTTAGAATAGTATTTTAATATCTTTAGTAAATTTAATTTTTACAGTCAGTAAACCTGTCAGTTCTTAATTAAGATACAAATAAAAAAATAACATGTGAGAGCAATTTACAATTCCGTTAAGGTGAACAGAGCAGAAGTACAATAGTACGCACATTTGAAAGGTAAAGATTCCAAGCTTAATTTAGAGAAATAAAATATAAAATATCATATGTCACATTTAATTGAATAATAAACAAAAATTGCACAATTTCTTGAATGTATAGAAATATTAAATAACACATATATTTTTAAAAATCATTAGTACTGAAAAAGTTTATTTGGTTTTAGCAAATTGGTCACTTGTATAGACTCAAAGCACCACTTTCTCTCAGATGTAGGTTTACTTTTATGCTTCAAATAAAAAAAAAATTAGAATGGAGTAGAAATAGCCATAAGAAGTAATAGTCTTGATTCAAATTCAATTTCTGCTACTTGCAAAAATCATGGAAGGTTTTTGGACTTTGAATTCCTGTTCTATAGAATGGGTGGTAGTGGGGTTAACTCTCATTGAACTATGCAATTCTAAATGGTGCTTTTGAATTTAAAGTTTTAAGGGACATTAAATTCATGTTTTTCATCCTCTTCATCTTCTAGACATGTAAACTGAGGCACAAAGGCATTAATTGATTTTCTAAATGAACATTAGAGCTGGGTAGGTATTTTCTTTCTTTCTTTCTTTCTTTCTTTCTTTCTTTCTTTCTTTCTTTCTTTCTTTCTTTCTTTCTTTCTTTCTTTCTTTCTTTCTTTCTTTCTTTCTTTCTTCCTTTCCTTTCCCCTCTTTCCTTTCCTTTCCTTTTCCTTTCTCTCTTTCTCTCTTTCTTTCTTTCTTTGTCTCACTATGTCACCCTGGCAGAGTGCTGTGGTGTCATAGCTTACAGCAACCTCAAACTCTCGGGCTTAAGCGATTCTTTTGCCTCAGCCTCCCAAGTAGCTGAGACTACAGGTGCCCACCACAATGCCTGGTTATTTTTTTGTTGTAGTTGTTATTGGTTTTAGCTGGCGTGGGCTGGGTTTGAACCCTCTAGCCCAGTGTATGTGGTCGTCACCTTAGCCACTGAGCTATAGGTGCCACAGCTGGGTATCTTCAACATTGGTTAACAAATTGCTGAAAACAATTGATGGAAGTTTGATGCAAAGGGAGATAAAGAGCTCAGAAAATTTCGCCCCCAAATATGACTCCTTTTTATAAAAAATATTTTTAATTAAAGATCCTTCAAGATCAAAAAGCACTTGAAGGAGTTTTCCCTCTATCTGCATAAACCGGACTGACCAATCAAAAGAACAATCAATGTCACTGCTCTCTGTTATCTCCGAATAGTGCAGGAAAGGCCATCAAGATGCTACCAGACCTGGCTCCAATTATTTTAAATGTAATATATATATATGTACATATATATTTTATACTTGTAAATAACTTGTATATATACTATATATATGACAAATATATATATAATGTATATTATATATATTTGATTAATTACAAGTCAATCTATTTCCCCCCATCATGTAGTTATCGCCCCTGGCAACCATTTATTATCCCTAAACAGAATTACCTATACTCCTCATATTTCTCTTCTCTAAAAGGCATGCATAAAAATATCTGGACTTCATTGAGATACTGAGCAATTACTCTGTGATTCTTCTTCACGTGCATGATAAATAAATCTCTCGCTCTCTTATTACTCTGCCTCGAGAGTTGATCTCAGAGCAGACTTCTGGGGGAGATAGCAAGTTTTCCCTTACCCCACAAGGAGATGCTTATCTCTCAGATCTTCTAATTCAAAACATTCATCCATTCTTCTCTCTTGTCATTTTTGTTTTAGAGCAAAAGGATCAAGTATCAAGGAAGAAAAAGGCAAAGCAGAGAAGTTATAGGAGGAGAATGTGAAAGATAATGGAGACAATTTATCCTCTGATGTAATATAATGTTGAAACTCCAAGAAATTGGAAGAGTCTCACTTTGTTCTCCTTTGTTTAAAATCCAAGTTATAAGCTTTATTTTCCTCTTAAGTACACTGTATTATCTTGAAAGCCAATTGGAGTGAAAGGCTATAAGTACATTTCAAAACCATTTTCAGATTTTTGCAGGTGTTTTAAACAAAGATTTATACTTTTTCTTTCTCCTCAAATTCTTGAGTGAGCGGATATTCTCTATCTACTGGAGAAGAAAAAACTTTTCTCATTCTAAGCCCTCCATCTTAAATTTTATTGAATCTTGGCTAATTTTACAAGGATAATGTTCTCAACTGTCAAAAAATTTTGCTTGAGTATACTTTTGGCATTATTTCATTCTGAGAAAGAGAATTTCCTCCATGCTTCATTCCAGCTGCATAAGAAATAGTCTATCTGTGTGTATGACCTCTTCCTGACCACTAGGAGGCGCATGAGGATTTGTAACCAAGTTTTCTAATTTATTTCTATTTCAAAGAAGCCACATTGGCAAAGTTCTAGCTAGTGTTAGTCCTCTTCTTCTACCACTCAAGGAAGCTTTCTGAATTTTCCATTCAAAAAGTATCAATGATCCTCTGTTGCCTATCAGTAAATCCTCAACCCCTTAGCCTGGAACCCAAGGCCCTGTATGATCTGACATTTGACAAAGAGGCCTGCTTCTCCACTCCTCTCTCCATGGTAGGTGCTATCATGTTAACTAGTGTTCTCAAATGGTTGTCAGGAATTCAAGACCAGCCTGAGCAAGAGTGAGACCCCATCTCTACTAAAACCAGAAAAATTAGCTGGGACTTGTGGTGCACGCCTATAGTGCCAGCTACTTGGAAGGCTAAGACAAGAGGATCTCTTGAGCCCAAGAGACTGAGGTTGCTGTGAGCTATAATGCCAAAGCACTCTACCTATGGTGACAGAATGAGACTATGTCTTGAAAAAAAATCACAAAATGGTAGAAAATATTTGCAAACTACCCATCTGACAATTAATAGCAAGAATATGTATATAGTATATATATATATATATGTGTGTGTGTGTATTGAGTTGCTGGATCTCTCTATGTATATGCACACAAACATAGACACATGTGTATGTATATGTGTGTATATATGTGTGAGAGAGATCCAACAACTCTCTCTCTCTCTCTGTATATATATATATATATATATATACACTCAATATATATACATATATATATTTTCTTGTTATTAATTCTTTGTCAGATGGGTAGTTTGCAAATATTTTCTACCATCTCCCTCCCTCCTTCCCTCTCTCTGTCTCTCTCTCCCTCTATATGTGTGTGTGTGTATTTGGAGGAAGGGAAATTCTCATATGCTGTTGGTGGGAATGCAATAAGTGCAACCATTATGGAGAACAGCATGGAAGTTCCTCTAAACCTAAAATAGAACCATCATATGACACAGGAGTGCCACTGTTAGGCATATATCCAAAGGAAAGAAAATTGATGTATCAAAAAGATAACTCCACTCCCATGCTTATCATAGCACTATTCACAGCAGCCAAAACTTGGAATGAACCTAAGTGTCCATCAGTCTATGAATAGATAAAGAAAATGTGTTAGATGTACACAATAGAATTATTATTCAGCCATAAAAAATGAAATCCTGTCATTTTCAACAACATGTTCAGAACTGGAGAACATTATGTTAAGTGAAATAAGTGAGGCACAGAAAGCCATATCTTTCATGTTCTCATTCATATGTGGGATCTTATGGAGACAGTAGAATGATAGTTACCGAGGTTGGGAGGGATAAATAATAGATGCAAAAATATAATTTTGTCATTGCATGAACAATATCTGATGGCACAGCACAGAGACTTAAAAAAGAATAAGTTACGGTGTACTTTAAAGTTAATAGAACCTCAGAGTCAAAGCATTCAATGATAGACATACTTTTATCTCACAATGTGAATGTTACTTTTTTGCATTATTATTATTATTATTGCTCAATATTTCATTGCATTGATTATCCAATTTCTTTTCTGAATGTATTATCTTCATTTGTTCTTTATGAGGTCTTTGTTTCTAGTCCTTATCTTAAACATTGTTATTGTTATTAAATTTTAAGCCTCTTTAATTTTGTGAAGGCAAAAAGTGGAAACCAAATAAACACATGTAGGGAAAATAAAAAAATTACTAAAATAATGGGAATGGGGTGTTCCTAATACAAAGAAATAATAGACACTAGAAGTGATTAACAATCCAATTACCCTGATTTGATTATTACACATTATATGCTTACATCAAAATATTACATATATCCTATAAATATGTACAAATATTATTTACCCATAATGAAAAATAAAAAAATTTAAAAAGATATAAAATAAGCAACAATTATTGAGATTCCCTTACTTAACTTCTATTTGCTGTCTGAAATTAACTTATAATAAACAAGTAAAATTAGTAAACTAAATAATTATTGGTCTAGACAAATGTTATAATTTAAATCAACAGAGTTACGTGATAGAGAGAAACTATCGTGGGTATTCTATTACTTAGAATTGTGTTTGTCAGTATTAACAGGAAACCTAATAAACAGTGGCTTAAATAATAAAAGAGTTATCTTGTGAAGTAGGTCAGGGGTTTCAGTTTATGGCTGATATGGTGTTATCACCCATGTCAGAAAGGAACCAGGCTCATTTCTCTCTGCTTTTCTTTCCTTTTTTAGGAATTGCTGCATATCCAGCTTTCTGTTTGCATTCCAGGAAAAAAGAATGAAATAGAAGAGACTACGGCCAACTTCTGCTTAATGTGTCATGGGTCGGAACGGATTAGCATGGTTTCCACTAGCCACAAGTAGGCTAATTTTTTCCAACACCTATGTGAGAAAGCAAAGAGAAAGACCATTGGGATCTGTTAGCCATTGGTTGCTCCTAAGAAATGATATTAATATTTAATGCTGTCATTAATTTATTAATGATATTAATATTCAATCCTTTCAGATGACAAGGAAGTCATGCAAAAACTAGCAGAGTTGGCATGGAGCCTAGTGAAACTGAAGGGTAGGGTACAAATAGAAATGTTGTATAAGGTAAGGTTGGAAAGCCAGGCAAACCAGTATCTGCTGAGTCATACCCAGGAATTCTGATTTTTATTTTATGTGTAGTACATGTAGCAGAGTTTTTTTTTTTTTTTTTTTTTTTTTTAGAGACAGTCTCACTTTGTCTCCCTTGGTAGAGTGCCGTGGCTTCACAGCTCACAGCAACCTCCAGCTCCTGGGCTTAGGCAATTGTCTTGTCTCAGCCTCCCGAGTAACTGGGACTGCAGGCACCCACCAAAACACCCAGATATTTTTTTGTTGCAGTTCAACCAGGGCAGAGTTTTAACCACAAAAGTAATAGGATCAGACATAACATTTTAAAGACTTATCTTGCTGCTACTTAGAAAATAGATAGAAATGGGGCAAGAGTTGAAACAAGGAGACCAGTTAATAACTGTCCTAGTTGTTCAGTTAGGAAACCATGGTGGCGTGAATTAAGTGGAGCAGAGATGAGTGCAAGGGGAGAGATTTGAGATATATCTTGGTCAGAGAGCAAGCATGTGGATTGCTGATTGAGTGACCACAGAGGGAGAAGGAAAAGGAAGAATTAGAGATGACTTCTTAGTTTTGATTTGAGCACCAGTGTAAATCATAGAGCCATTTACTGAAGTTGGAAAGCCTCATGTCAACTAAGTTTGAGACAGGGAATGGAGTAGAATCTAGAGTTCCATTTTAGAGTTGTTGAGTGTGCAATGCTCACTGAATATATAGCCTGACAGGTGCCTCTACCAGACAGTGGCCAGTGAAGAAGTCATGGTTAGAGTAAAAAAAAAATTGGAGCCATCAATATATGGGCATTTTTACAAACCATGGATTATGAATTCTCATGGTGATTAAATTATTGATTTGATTCTCAGCTCAACTGTTATAAAAATTCTACTGACTGTATAAATTAATTTTGTAACCTGAGACTTCACTGACTTCATTTATGTAGTTTTTTTTTTTTTTTTTGAGACAGAGCCTCAAGCTGTCACCCTGGATAGAGTGCTGTGGCATCACAGCTCACAGCAACCTGCAATTCCTGGGCTCGAGCGAGTCTCCTGCCTCTGCCTCCCAAGTAGCTGGGACCACAGGTGCCCGACACAACGCCCGGTCATTTTTTTTTTTTTTGGTTGCAGCCGTCATTGTTGTTTGGCGGGCCCTGGCTGGATTTGAACCCGCCAGCTCAGGTGTGTGTGGCTGGCGCCTTAGCCCGTTGAGCCACAGGTGCCGAGCCTTCATTTATATATTTTAAAAGAAACAGAATGTTGAATAACAGTGACAGAAGAAAGAATAAAAACATGACTCAGAAGCAAGAAAAACAAAGTATGCTTTAGTGTATTCACTTCATATATTTCTTAAATTGATCTCATTACTCATATTGATGATGACAAAAAGTATCACAAAAATAAACTGAAATACCTGGTTTTCACAAAAGCTAGAGGAGATTCAAAAGCATTTTAGTGTTTGGTACTTTTAGTTAGTAACTTGGTTCCTTTTGCAGTCTGGGTTAATTTGGGAAATCAGTTCCTCCTGTGGGTGCTCATGACAGTGTATCTTACATGCGTGATCAATTACAGGCTTCAGTGTTTTGAAGTGAGGTTATATTGTTCCATTTACTCAAACAGAAGAGCATAGAAGGCAAGGGAGTTGAGGAATAAAATTACACAGCCTTTTAATACTCTCCAGACCATTTTTGATTATAGGTATAAGACAAAATGTGAGGAGATGGAATTATATCAGTTAATCTGGATATGCTAGTCTTAAATTTCTCCATGAGAAGAACATAAGCAAGAAAGAAAGGCTTAGTCTATTTTGTGAGTAGATAATTAAAAACAAATAAGTGTACAGGAGTTTAAAAGAAAGAAGTACAATTGTCACTTACAAATGATGTCTAAGTAACAGAGCCAATATCAAATACAAAAGTAATTAAGTGCAGTCTTCTTATGTATACATTCAATAAACTCCACTGTCTGACTTTGAATTATCTTCCCAGCTTTATCTTACTATGATAGTGATTTGAGGCTTTGTAGAGAGAGGAGAAAGTGCAGTCAGCTTTTATGAACACATACATGTTTCATTTGGGGCACTCTTGCAAACTTCAGATGTCATCTAAGAAATTGTCATAATAGGATTGAGATGTACAGTTCATAGATAGCACATAAGATAAAGATATAGGATACATTGCAAACATATTGCTTGGAGACATCTAGGAAAGAGGTTGAAGTCTACTGTTACAGTGGAATCTGTTACTTTTTTCCTCTTTAGCATCTCCATTACCTTGGGGAATACCCCCTCCCATGCCTGTGCATCTTTACCCTACAGCCATCATAAGGCTTGGGCACATGACAAAGACTCAGGCAATAACAGCGTCACTCCTTTTTAGGTAAAATAGGTAGTCTATTTTGGAAATACTTTGAGTATATCTTTCTGAACAAGGACATTTGGACATAATCTGTATTAAGACAGTCAGTCTTCTATGAACTGATATTCAGGTGCAGTTTTTAACCAAGTAGGTATCAATGTGGTAATTTCACTCGCCAGTTTTCCCACCACCTGCAAACAGCCAATTTGCAAATTGAAACCAGATCATAGAGAAAATCAAAGTAGACAGATGAATAACAGAGAACTCTGAGATAATATAATGAGCCCCTAATCTTGTGGGTGTCTGAATAAAGTTCTGCCATGCTGCAGTTTAACCTGGAAGAATTTCTCTCTCTCTTCCCCATCTGAGTTAGCTATCTGTTCTTTGCAACAAAGAAAATGGTAACCAGTGTTTTCCTACACACTCAAATGCTTGCCTTTTTTTCTCATTATTGACTACATAAAGATGTGTGTTCTGCCTTTGGAACTTCACTGATGTTGTGACCTTACCGGACCCCCAAATTTATTGTAAAACTATTTATCTAAATTCTGTTCACACTTTGTGTCCCAGTAGAAATTCTTTCCTCCTCAGCCTTCATAAAAGACTTCCCAGCCTTCTGAACTCATTGCATTTATTTTCTGTGCCATGAACTGAATATTTAATCCAATATTGCCTAGTTATACTTTTTGAGTTACAGTTTTTTGTTGTTAATTTACATATGCATCTCACCAATTATTTATAAACTCACAAAGACAGAGGATATGTTTATAGTTTCTCTTTCTTAAAGGTTGCCATAATGATAAACACATTGTAAGAACTTGCTGAATATTTGTTGTTTATGTGATGGAATGAACTGGAAACAGTGTCATTCTCTTGGTCATGGGACTTACCTGGTGAGACACTACTTATATTCTGTTCACCCAAAGCAGGACTAAGCAAGCATCTTTTAACTAAAAATGTTAATGTGGGAAAGAAGTTATGATAGGTTTGCAAATGCTGATCTGTGCTATAGATGCTATCTATCACTTAATCCCACTTTTCTTAAACAATTATTCTCAAAGAGAAAAGGGAGAGTTGAAGCAGAGAACCTGGCAGAGAATCATTCCGATACCAGCCATTCCCGGGAACTGGTTTCATTTTGTCTCTACTTTTTGTTTAATTCAGTTATTTACCTTCCTTTCCATTTTCTATAAAATAGAAATTTCAATGCTTTATTTCTTTCCCTGATTTAAGTGTTGAATTATATTCAGGTGGAGGTTCCATTTTGTTCTAATTGGAGCGCCAAAGCTGAACACCTAAGCATGGTAAGTGATCTTGTTCTTTGTAGAAGGGCAACATGCAGCGTGTTAAAATTGAGCTCCAATTCTCTAACCAGAGAACATGTAATCACAACATGTTTATTAAGACTCTTGATAATACATAGTTACCTTTCATTCCTTTTTATTGGTCCTCTAGATTTTCTGTGAGAGTGACACTAAAGATGTTATGAAAATAAAAATGTAAGATGCAGGAGCTAAATGAGCTCACAGAGCTAAATGATCGGCAACTCATTACTACTCTGGACACCTACCTATTTTCCTCATCTGTCGCAGCTCCAGGCACACTGGGCTCCTGGCTTGACATTAAAGTTTCCAGCATATTTTCACTTCCAGACCTTCTCTTAGCTATTCACTTGCTATCTCTTGTTCTTATTTTGCTGGAGACTTTGTAACCTCTGGTTATGGGTAGATTCCAGGGTGACTTCCGATGAGTCATGTTTTTGTGTCATGTTTTTGTGTAATTCCCTCCTTTTAAATATGGGCAAAGCTGTGACTTGCTTCTAAAAATAAAATATGGCAAAAGAGAAGGGATGTCATTTCCATGATTATATTACTTTATATTGAAAAGGAGAAAGAGATTTTGAAAATATGATTATTTTTCAAAAATCAGTTTTTCCAAATCAGTTTGACTTTAATTATAATGGTGGGCCTGACCTAATCAGATGGCTCCTTTCCTAAACTCAAAGACTCTAAACAGCAGAGAATTTGTTTCTCTTGCTGGCTGTGGCTGTGCATAAGTAACCTGCCCTGAACTCTATAATTATGAGGAAAAAAAAGTCTGCCAATAACCACATGTGCTTGGAAGAGGAACCTGAGTCTCAGATGAGACCAACTCTGTCTAATTCCTTGCAGCTTTGTGAGATCCTGAGGACAGCACCCATCAAAGCCAGGCCTGGGCAATGGATATTGTTTTAAGGAGCTAAATTTGTTACTTAGCAATAGAAAATTAATATACCACATTTATGTAAAATGTATCATTCTTTCTGTCTTTTTTCTTCATTCTGTTTTTCTTCATAGCCCACATACCTTTTATATCCAAATGATTTAATGCATTTGTGTTTTTATGGTCAGTCTCTCCCTGCTTCTATACATGCTTCATTATGCAATTATTTCAGTCTCAGTATTTAGAAAAGAACTTGGAACATTAATATTTGTTTCATAAACAAATAATTACATTTTCCTGATTTCTTTGTCCTTTCTATCACTCAACTACCTTCCGTATTTCCAAATTTCTCACAAAAGAATTTCTTTCATCCTAATTTCCATTTTAAGAGGAACTTGCTCTCAGTAAAAGAGGACATTATATCAGTCAATATTGCAACAATGGAGGTTCACAAGTGATCTCACTTCCCATAGGACAGAACATAAGGTAAGATTGTCAGATTAATTACTACCCGTGCCATGCAATACTTATTAGGAGAAAAAAGAATCAAAGTGAATAAAATCTCCAGTTTTGATATTTTTTAGGGCTTTTCCAGAATGAACAGAATGTATACAATCCCTTTACACATACACCCACACATACAAATCTCATATTATTGTTAATATAGAAATATCTACAGCTTTTACATTTCATTGAAACTTTTGAGGCCTCCAGAGTGGGTTGGAATTCCCTTCCCTAGTTTTGCTTAACTCTAATCAGGAGTAAATACTCATGTCCCCATCCTGACTCAGGCCACTTTGATGAAGTATTCTTGCTTGGTTCCTCTGCCTGAGACATGGCTTTCTCTAAAACTCAAGGCTAGTAACACAAAATGCTAGATTTGAATTGCTGTATCTAATTGGTCCCTGTGTTTGAACTTGTAGGAGGAAATAAACTCCGGCAGAACCCTATCCTACCCTTCTCAGAGCTGTGTATCAGAGAGATCTGCTAAATCTCTATGGTGTCTCACATTGTCTTGACTTCTTGAGAGCAGAACAGAGTACGTGCAAATTAGGGGACTGTGACACACACACACAAGCATTGTACAAATGTAAAAATCCACCTCTAGTTTTCCTGCAAATTGACTGCCTTGTAAGGCCTTTCATTCATCATTACCTATATCTGCTTATTTGCTGACTTGGGCTGTGGCTAGGAATAGGAGCCTGCTGGACAGCACAGCTTTGACACAATGCTTCAATACATGTTTAGTCCTTGTTCTGTCCAAATAAACAAAGACTGGTCACAATTTGTGGTGAGAATTAGTCTTGCTAATCTTTAAAGATATTCGTTCGATCTTGTGCTCAACTCTAAAGGTAGTTTGGAAAAAAGTAGTTTCTCCATTTAGTATTTTTTTATTCTTTGATTTAAAAAAATAGCATGCTTCCAAATCATGCCAACTATAACTATGGTGACATATTCATTTGTGAGAGGAATAATTCTTCTGCACATTTTGAATAAATTATACCTAAGTCTTTCATGTAGTAAGACAGTGATAGTTACAAAGTCATAATTAACACTCACGTGTACAGAAGCCAGGAATCTTAGAGTTCCTCCAAAAAAGTGTAATTGTTTCTTTTGTGTAACTAAAAATAGATTTGTTGATAAATGCATGTTTTAAAAAGGGTAATATCCACTTTATTACTTACTACTTTGATCTCTTTCTGTATATTAAATCCTTCAAATAATGAGGCAATATCAGTAAATCACTAGATGTCTTAGAGAAGAAAAGACAAATAAAAAAGTAAATCTTATTATTTAATGTTTTCCATAATAGGGATTGTAACTTAGTGGGCTGCAAAATCAATCTGGTAAATTGATATTATTTTTTAAAAACCACTAAATTAAACTAGACTAAAAAATATCAAAACTATTAGAGCGCATTGTCTATACAGTAATATTTTATGATTATTGGTTTGTGGAACTTTTGTTAAATTATGTGTGTGTGCATGTAGATGTAAAATGTATTTCTTACATTTGTATTATTTTGTAAATTCTAAATATTTGTGTTAGTAACATAATTGATATAATTAATGGACACATTCTTAGAAAATGATTTTAAAGCATCAGAGAACAGTAGTAGAGTGTGTAGGGTTTTAATTGCATACAGCCTTATCACTTACAGGTCATCTGACCATGGTAAAGGTACGAGGCCTTAGTTTCTCAACCTATAAAAAGGGATAATAATAATAACACCTATACCATGGAATTGTTATGATATTTATATAAGCACATACATGAAAAGGGGTCAATATATGCCTGACCCAAATCTGATAGAAACCAGCTACTATCATCACCAAACTTTTAGTTTTCACTTACTATAACTCCTAATGAGAAAAACAGGAAAGATAGTCCCTTGGCTTCAAGCAACAAATGACTTAGAAGAGAAAGACTTGTGAGAAAAGAAAAGATAAGCTGAGGGGAGGAGGAGTGGATCAGGCAGGTAATGATAGAAATGTTGCAATACTTTTCAGATAAATATTCAGACATATAGTCCAATAGATGTTGCTTTTCAAAAACTTTAAACTAGACACCCACCAATTTTACTGTTGTCCAATGTCAGCAGAAAATTTCCATACACCAAATGTGAAATAAACTGCTTACACTTTTAGCAATTTTAACACATGAAGAAATTAAGAGCAAATTTCCTCTAGATCATATTACAAGAGGCATACCTAGAAAACATCAAATAACAGAAGAGTAAATTCTCTAAAAAGATATAAAAATCCTTAATGTATATGTAGGTACACAGAATCAAAATAAATGGGGCAAAGCTGACTGAACTGATTGAAAAATAGATGTATCTACTATTATAGTTGGACACTTCAACACTCCTGTATCAGAAATGGACAGATCTAGTGACCAAAAAATCTGAAAGGACATAGCTGAACTCAACACCACCATCAACATCAAGTAGCTGAATAGAATTCAACTGAATGGAATTAACATCTATAGAAAACATCACTCAACAATACCAGAAGATAAATTCTTCTCAAGCTCACCCAGATAGATCACTTTCTTTTTTTTCTTTTTTTTATTATCTTTATCATTAAATCATAGCCATGTACAATAGTGCAATCAAGGGGTACAACGTGCAGGTTTCATATACAATCTTAACTATTTTCATCAAATTGATTAACATAGCCATCCTGGCAATTTCTCCATTATTATATGAAGACAATTGTATTCTGCATTTAGCAAGGTTCACCTGTACCCTTCTAAGATGCACCGTAGGTGTGGCCCCACCAATTACCCTCCATCCGCCCCAACCTCCCCTCTACCCTCCCTACCCTTGCCCCTTTCCCTATATTCTTGTGTTATAGTTGGGTTATACCCTTCATATGACAGCTATAAATTAGCTTCATAGTAGGGCTGAGTACATTGGATACTTTTTCTTCCATTCTTGAGATACTTTGCTAAGAAGAATATGTTC
>CAUYON010068370.1:0-10797 GCA_963573935.1 Arctocebus calabarensis | reverse complement strand
TTTTAGGTCTTAAAAAATCTACATAAAATAAGAGAGAGACAGAGCTGTAGGAGAACTATTTCCTCACATACTTAACAAGTTAACCTTAAATGGGTCTTTGACTTTGTTTCTTCACAGTGCTAAGATCTTTAGGCATTTGACCAAGCCTCCAGGCAAGAACCTAGGAGACAATGGCTGTAAAAACTTCAAAGTATCTGTTTCCAGATAACCAGAAAACAGTCTTTGTGTTTGCCTCAGGGTTGCCCAAATCTATTGCTTTTTCTGTGAAGGCAAAAGCCAGTTTAATCCATTAGTGGCTTACTCAAATAAGAAGTACATGAGACATACATGTGGGGATTTCTAACCCCACATGTTATTTATCATGTTGATTGATTTGCATATTACTGATTGTCATGATCTTTACCATTTCTTTCCTCCTGTTCACCTTGGGGTTGGATTATTCTTAGTTGACTAACAAAGTGGAAACTTAGATCCCTGATAATGGCACTTTTTTCCTTTTTAATATAAATTTTTAATGCTGTGAATTTCCCTCTAAGTTTTAGCTGCATCTATAAATTTTATGAAATCATGCCTTTTCTTTCATTTAGCTCAATATATTTTGCAATTTTCCTTGGTATTTCACCTTTGATCTATTTTATTTAGACATGATTTTCAAAATCTTTCATACATGTGGGGATTTTATAGATAGTTTCCTAGGACTCTTTTCTCATTCAATTCTGTGGGGATTAAAGAATAGGTAGTAAGTTATGTCAGCTTGAACATTTGTGAGTTTTATCTCACAACCACACATCTACCTTGGTGAGTGTTGAAAATGGACTTCAAGTAAAAATACATCTCTCAGATTTTAGGTAAAACTGGTTCCCTACACACACTATTTCCACCATTTGTATAGGTCTTTCCCTATAAATCAGTTTGTTAGGTCACATTAAAATTATTATTTTATTTATTACTTCCAAAATCTGCTGCTTTGATCTTATATGAAATAAATAAGAAAACATTCACAAATTTAAAGTTGAAATTATTTATTGGCAGAAATATAAACAAAAGTAGTAAAGTAAAGAGAACATGACAATACATCATTACTGAAATGTCATTTTCCCTAATCAATATAATTCTTAAGTAATTCATTGCTTTATTGTATCTTCCTTAAGCAGAAGAGTCATTGTTTCTGATGATGAGCACAAGGGGATTCTGTAGATGACCCTGAGCTCGGAAGTTATGCCCTTGCCTAGGATGAACTTGGGGACAGGGGATTCCTGGATTCCTCAGAGGACACTCAGGAAGCCCTGGTCATTATACCCTACATCAGTGGGAGAGAAAAGTGCACACAGTGGCTCTCCAGCAGAAATGTCAGTGAATGTAAAGACAGGGGACCCATCACTGACGTTGTAAAAGGAAATGATTCCCACCTCCATATCCAGAATAATCCCCCAGCCGGTATAATGGGGGGCTAACCCAGAGGCTGGTGAAAGGCACTGTGCTGGCCGTGCCTTTCACGGCCTTTCGTGCCTTTTGGCCATTGACCAAACCCACAGTCCAGAAGCCCTGTTCTGAAGACAGTGTGATGTCCCCTTGCCGATTAACTGATTCTTTGCAACCCCCCACATCCCATTCTTTGCTCATACCCACATCTATCTCCCAGTAATACCAGCCAGAAGTGAACCGAGGGGCGCCCAGGACACACAAAGAATAGTTGAATCTCTCTGGATGCTCTTCTCTATTCTGCTGAGAACTCCCACAGTGAACCTTTTTCAGGTCATCAGAAATGATGAGATGGTTGTTGGCTGTGTCCATATCCAACATCATATCCACTTGGAACTTACTCTTCCTGGGGTTCATCGGTAGAACAGGCTCTAGGGCCTTGACCTTGGACACCAGCTTCCCCAGCTGGAAATTGGGCCTGATATCAGTCTTCTGAGAGACCTCAGGGCAGAGGGGACACAGCAAACCCTCCACATGGGGCTCCTTTTGCAGTGAGTCCAGGCATTGCAGGCAGCAGACACAGCCCCATTTCAGGTGCATGGGATTTTCAAGATAGTCCTGGCAGACAGGACATCTACTTGCTCCTTTAAAGTGTTCAGCCATGACCCTGTCTCTGCTCCACTAGGCTCCCTCTTTCTCCTAGCTCTGGCCAAGGACAGCTCCGATCTGAGTAATTTCTTTCTTGATCTCATCTATGTCCCAGCTATCATTCAGTTTGAGGTTATTTATTTCCATGTTTTTGTATGCATATGCAGATTCCTACTGTTACTGAGTTCAACTTTTATTCCATGATGGTCTGAGAAAATACAAGGAATGATTTCTATTATTTTTAATTTGCTGAGATTAGATTTGTGACCTAAGATGTGATCAATTTTGGAGGATGATCCATGGGCTGATGAAAAGAATGTGTATTCAATTTTGTTAGGATGAAATGTTCTGTAGATGTCTGTTAGAAGCAAATGTTGAATGGTTAAGTTTAAGTCTAAAATTTCTTTGCTTAGCTTCTTTTTGGAGGACATATCCAACACTGCCAAAGGAGTGTTAAAGTCCCCAACAATTATGGTGCTGGACAAAATCAAGCTGCTCATGTTGTTTAAAGTTTGTCTTATAAATTGAGGTGCATTCTGGTTAGGTGCATCAATGTTGATAATTGAAATCTTATCAATTGAAATCTTATCTTATCTTATTGAGTGTTGCCCTTAACAGATAAGAAGTGACCATCATTATCTTTCCTTGCTTTTATTAGTTTAAAGCCCATTGTATCTGTGAATAAAATTGCAGCACCTGCTTTTTTCTGCTTTCCATTTGCCTGAATTATAGATGACCATCCCTTCACCCTGAGTCTATGTTTACCTTTTTAGGTAACGTGAGATTCTTGAATGCAGCAGACGTCTGGCTTGAGTTTTTGTATCCAGTCAGCCAACCCGTGCCTCTTTAGAGGGCAATTTAAGCCATTCACATTACTGAGAGTATTGATAAGCCAGATAGCATTTTGGGTACCGATTTTCAAAAGTCCAGTGGACATTTTTCATCCTTTCACCACTATGGAAGTTGGAATTTGATCAAAAGTTCATGAGTGAGTTTACTTTGGTGGTGGAGGATTGTGTTGTTTTTTATGGAGGGTAGGTCTGAGAATATTCTGGAAGGCTGATTTAGTTATGGCAAATTTCTTCAACATGTGCATGTCATTAAAGTATTTAATTTCTCCATCATAGATGAAACTCATTTTAGCTGGATACAGAATCCTGGATTGAAAGTTATTTTGTTTAAGGAGATTAAAGGTCAATGACAATCATCTTCTAGCTTGAAAGGTTTCAGCAGAAAGATCTGCAGTCATCCTAATGTTCTTCTCCATGTAGGTTATGGTTTTCTTACGTTTTACTGCTTGCAGAATTTTCTCCTTCATATTAACTTTGGTGAAGTTAATTATGTGTCTTTGAGAATTTTTATTTGGGTTGAGTTGTGCTGGTGTTCTGAAACTGTCTGCTATCTGAATTTCAGAATCTCTTGGCATGTCTGGAAAATTCTCTTTGATTATGTCATGAAGTAAAGCATCTGTATCCTTTGCAACAACCTCATCACCTTCAGGTATTCCTATAAGGTGAATATTAGATCTCTTTGAATTATCCCACAGCTCTATGAGAGAATGTTTGGGAGCATTCAAAAGCTTTGTCTTCAATGTCAGAGATCCTTTCTTCTGCCTGCTCCATTCTGTTACTGAGTGATTCCACTGTATTTTTCAGATCTTTGAGGGATGAAAATTCTTGCCTCAATGTGTCAAAATCTTCGGTGATTTTGTCTTTGAATTCATTGAAATCTTGAGACATCTTTTGAATAAC
Organism: Arctocebus calabarensis; assembly: GCA_963573935.1. Taxonomy (NCBI): domain Eukaryota; kingdom Metazoa; phylum Chordata; class Mammalia; order Primates; family Lorisidae; genus Arctocebus; species Arctocebus calabarensis. The sequence goes on along the minus strand of CAUYON010068370.1, from coordinate 6,976 downwards.
TCCTTGAAAATCTCATTCCATCTTTTCCTCCATTCTATTCATCTTATTTGCTATCCAGATTCTGAACTTGTTTTCTGACATCTCAGCCATTTGTTTATGAATGGGATCTTGTGCTGTGTCTGCCTTATCGTTCCTTGGGGGAGTTGATTTACTCTGATTATTCATGTTGCCAGAGTTTTTCCACTGACTCTACCTCATGATAGTTTTTCACCATTGGCTAGGTAGGCAGGTAAGGTGAAATTGGATTGGGTGCTTCTGGAGTTGTGGTTAACCAGCCCTTTGTCAAGGATCTGGGACTGATGACTGCAGCTTTTTCCCTAGTAGCTTTGAAAAGCACCCATTACAGTATTACAGTCTGAGACTGAGGAAATCTGCTTGGTGTGATGGGGTTGGGTGGCTCTGTTTTGAATTCAGCTGGTCCGTGTCCAATCCTAGTGGATCAGTGACTCTGGTGAAGTCTTAGCTGTGGAGAAATACAAGCAACTAAGACACCCCACCCTCCCTGGGCAACAACTGGAAGAGAAAAATCAACCCTTCCAGTTTACTACACAACCAGGGTACCACCCGAGAGGTTCCTTGGGTGATTGGCCCAGGTTAGGATTTTCAAACCAATTGACCTAGTCAGTATGAACTGTCAAGTGGGAGAGTTCGAAAGGTCTCCAGCAACTAGATGGCAGAGGTCTACTGGTTGCTCAGATTTGACTCACTCTGGTGCTTTGTGGAATCAGAAAGGTCCACCCGGTAGCAGAGTTGGACCAGGGGACTGGGTCTCTTTCTCCACTTTGCTCCTCTTTCACACCCTGTAACTGATGACCCCACAGGGCTGTGGTCCTGCTCTCTCCAATAAGCAGATGTGCCAGGGCTTAGTGCCTGTCAGGGTCAAAGGAAGGTCAATGCCCCCGCGGCACAGCCACTACCCTCTGCTACCAGCTGGCTGGGGGAGTTGAGGCCTGCCTGCCTTGGGTACTCAGTAGCAAACTGGCGAGTGCCCCACTTGGACTCAATCTAATCCTGAGGATAATAAGTCAGCAAATACTTTTCTCCCTCAGTCACTGTGCCTTTGTCCCTGCCGTTCTGCAGCATCAGTATCCCTATAGAGTGAGTTCTGGTTTCCTCTAGCAGTCCTCAGAGTAGGGGATGTGTCTCTCCAAGATTAGACCCCAGTGGGATCACTCTATTGTTGCTGGATCTTTTTGGGGAGTAACCCTGTGTAGGTCTCCTGAGACTGCCCCAGCCAGGGAGTTCTGGCTGGGGAAGCAGCTCTGGAGCATGGGGCACACAGGTGCAGCAGCAGAGTGGGGGATGCTGCACATGGTTCTGGCAGTGCCTGTCGCCCACTGATTTTGGCAAGGAGAGTGCTCAGCTCATGATTCTGGCCCAGCAGGGGGGAAGTGCAGAGGCAGGTGGGCACGGCTAGCTGGGTGAGGGACATGCGGCTCTAGCAGTCTCTGGCTGGGTGGGGGTACGGCACAGAGGCAGGAAAGGCGCCGGGAGCAGGGACCAGGGTGCAAGTCACATGGGTCTAGCAGTCTCTGGCCAGGTGGGGGCTCAGTGAAGAGGTAGGGAGGGTGCTGGATGCACAGCTCTAGCAGTCTCTGGCTGGGCAGGGGCTCGGCACAGAGGCAAGGAGGGCACCAGAGGCAGGGCTTGAGAAGCAAGGCTCTAGCAGGCTCTGGCTGGGCAGGGGGTGGGGTGCTTGGTCTGGCAGATGGGGGTTGCTGCTCATGAGCCTCCTCCCACAGTCTCTGTAGCGGTTAGGCTTATGGTTCATTAGGTACGGGGGAGAAGGGTTGACTGGAAGTTCAGAATGGCAGGGAAAACTTTAGGTCAATTTTTCTGGCAAGAGAGTGTTCAGAGTCACAGTAGGGTCCCTCTGGGGTAGTCCCCACTTGCTATAGCTCTCACCCATGGGGCGAGACAAGAAATCCTCAGTTCACCACTCGCCAGTAGAAAACCTACAGAAGCAAAGGAAGTGAAAGAGTAAAGGAAAAAAAAAACAACACAGCTTTCTTGGGGGAGGAGATAAATCCTTTTTCTTTTGGATGAATTTTGTACCAGAAGCTTGCTTTCTTGGAGTTGCAGCTTGCCTCAGCAGAGATGACCTGCAGTTATCACTTCTTTCTCAGCTTGGCTCCCAGTATACAGCTTAATTTGTCACTTTCTGTATGATATCCTTCCCTCTAGACAGGAGCTTCTGTTGGAAGCTGCTTCCAGTTTGTCATCTTGCCCCGGCTCCATCCCCCTTATATCTTTGTTTAATTTATAGTTAGAGCAGGGATCCTCAAACTTTTTAAACAGGGGGCCAGTTCACTGTCCCTCAGACTATTGGAGGGCTGGACTATAGTTTTAAAAAAATTATGAACAAACTCCTATGCACACTGCACATATCTTATATGCACATATGCCTTTTTTCTTCTGAATCTAATGTGAGTTCAGCCGTACAAGCATATGGCTGAACTTGCACTGCTCAGAGATTGCAACAGTGTGAATCGGGGTTTACACAGCACACAACATACAACATCATACACAACTGAATAGCAATCAGAATATAAATGCACTTACTGTCAATTAAATTGGGTTTCCTTCTCCTTGGCTATCTGCAGAGCCAGATTCCCATGGGGCCCTAAGTTCCAATTGGGCCCTAGGCAAATTACCAGTTTGGGGCTCCCATCCAATAACACTGAGCACTGACCATTTGCATTAACACTGACTGCCAACCATTTGCAATAACACTGACCGCTGACAATTTGCATCAATACTGAGCACTGATCATTTGCATTAACACTGAGCACTTACAATTATCATTACCTCTGAGCACTGACAATTTGCACTATCACTGAGTGCTGACTATTTGCATTATCACTGTGATGCAATCCCCCTATAAAACACCCCCAACCAACTAATCAACTTCAGAAAAAAAAGGCTCTCCTCACTTCAAAAAAATAAAGGTTCTTCTAACTTCCAAAAAAGGCACCCCCTATCTGTAAAAAAAAAAAGACCTCCTAACTTTAGTAAAAATAAGGCCCCCCTTAACCGCAAAGAAAAAGCCCTTCTAACTGCAAAATAAAAAAAAAAAAATAGACCTCTGAAGTTAAAAAAAAAAAAATCAACCTTGTTCTTACCTTGGTCCTCAGGCAGCAGCAGGCTTTGCACAGGCAAGTCATGACTCATCCTTTTACACTCAAGACTGAGAGGAGGAGTTGAGGGACAGAGAGAAGGAGGGGAGTCAGAAAGTGTGGCGCACATTCCACACATGTGTACTGCGGGCCTGGGACTAGTCGGCTGCTAAGCAGGACAGGTGGCAGTGGCAAAAACACCCAGCAGACTGGATAAATGTCCTCAGCAGGCTGCATGTGGCCCACAGGCTGTAGTTTGAGGACCTTTGGTTTAGAGGATCTCCCAGCTCTGTAAGAGGAGTGTTAAAGTTCCCTGTTATTATGGTGTTATAGGATATCATATTGCTCAGACTTAGTAAGGTCTGTTTCAAGAATCTGGGAGCATTTAAGTTGGGTGCATAAATATTTAGAATTGAAATGTCTTCTTGTTATATTTTTAGCTTGACCAATATAAAGTGACCATCTTTGTCATTTTAACTTTAGTTGCTTTAAATCCACATGTATCTGAAAATAAGATTGCAACTCCTCTTTTCTTCTGAATTCCGTTTGCCTGAAAAATTGTCTTCCAACCTTAACTTGGAGTTTTAATTTGTCTTTTGAGCTAGGTATGTTTCCTGTAGACAACAAATGGATGGTTTGTGTTTTTTAATCCAGTCAGCCAATCAATGCCTCTTCAGTGGGGAATTCAAGCCATTAACATTTATTGAGATAATATGTATGTATGTACATGTGTGAACAGGTATGTACATGCATGTACATGTATTATCAGGTGAGTTGGGAGAGGAGTGCTGTCTGGCTGCACACTAGCAGAATGGAGAGATGAGTTGGGAGTGGAGTACTCTCTGTATGCACACTAGCAGAATGGGGAATTGAGGACTCAGTTGTGTTTGCAGAGGAGTTCTGTCTGGATGCACACTAGCAGAAAGGAGCGATGAGGATCCAGATGCACTGTTAGTGGAGTGCTGTCTGGAGGCACACCTGAATAAAGGGGAGGTGAGGACTCTGGTCCTATGGGAGAGGAGTGCTGTCTGGAGGGCTCAGGTGCTCTTGGAGGGAAGTGTTGCCTGGAGAGGAGTGTTATCTGGATGCACATTGGCAGAAAGGGGAGGTGAGGACTCAGGTGCTCTGGAAGTGGAGTGCTCTCTGTATGCACACTAGCAGAATTGGAAATTGAGGACTTGGATTCTTTGGCAAAGGAATTCTGTCAGGATGCACACTAGCAGTAAGGAGTGAAGAGGACCAAGATGTGCTGGGAGTGGAGTGTTGTCTGGAAGCACACCTGCAGAAAGGGGAGGTGAGGACTATGGTGCTGTGGGGCAGCAGTGCTGTGTGGAGGACTCAGGTGCTCTTAGGACTGTGGTCTCGATGCACATTGGCAGAAAGGGGAAGCAAGGACTTGGGTGCTCTAGGAGAGGAGTGCTGTCTGGATGAACCCTAGGAAAAAGGTGAGGTGAGGGCTAGGGTACATTGGGAGAAGGTTGCTGTTTGGATGCACACTAGCAGAAAGGAGAGATGAGGACTCGGGTGCATGGGGACAGGAGTGCTGAGTGTTTTCACACTAGCAGAAAAGAGAAATGAGGACTTGGGTGTGAAGGGAGAGAAGAGCTGTCTGGATGCACGATAGCAGAAATGGGAGTTGTAGCCTCGGATGCGTTGGGAAAGGAGTGTGGTTAGGATGCATACTTGGAGTTGAGGGCTCAGATGCAATGGGAAGAGTGTGGTCTGGATGCACACTTGGAGAAAGGCGTAGTGGGGACTCAGGTTCATTGGGAAAGGAGTGCTGTCATGATACACGCTGGCAGAAAGGGGAGGTGAGGGTTTGGGTGTATAGGAAGAGGAGTGATGTCTGGATTCACACTAGCATAAAGGAGAGGTGACGACTCAGGTGCTTTGGGAGAGGAAGGCTTCTGGAAGCACGCTGGCAGAAAGGAGAGTTCAGCACCTGTGTGTTGTGGTATAGGAGTGCTGTCTGGATTCACACACTCAGGGGAATTGTGGACTTGGCTGTGTTTGGAGAGGAGTGCTGTTTGGATGCACAAAGGCAGAAACAATAGGTGAGAACTTGGGTACTTTGAAAGTGGATTGTTGTGTCTATGCCACTAGCAGAAAGGAGACGCGAAGACTCAGATGCATATGGAGAGGATTGCTGTCATGATGCATACTAGCAGAAAAGAGAGGTAGGACTTGGGTGCATTGAGAGAGGAGTGCTGTCAAGATACTGGCTGAGAGTACTCAGGGGAATAGGGAGAGGAGTGATGTCTGAATGAACATAGGCAGAAAGGGGAAGTGAGGACTCAGGTGCATTGGAAGAGGAGTGTTGTCTGGATGTATGCTAGCAGAAAAGGGAGATGAGTCCTCGGGTGTGCTGGGAGAGGAGTGCTGTCTGGATGCACACTAGCAGAAAGGAGAGATGAGGTGTCTGGTGAGCTGGGAGAGGAGTGCTGTCTGGTTTCACACTGGGGGAAATGGTATGTGAGGACTTGGGGGCAAGGGCAGAGGAGTACTATCTGGATGCACACTGGTGGGAAGGGGATGTGAGGACTCAGGTGTTCAGGGAGAGGAGTGCTGTCTGGATGCACACTAGCAGGAAGGAGAAGTGAGAACTCGGGTGCTCTGGGAGAGGAGTGGAGTGCTGTCTGGAGTGGAGTGCTGTCTGGATGTACGGTAGCAGAAAGGGGTGGTGAGGACTTGGGTGTGTTGTGCTGTCTGGATGCACACTAGCTGAAAGAGGAGGTGAGGACTTGAGTTGGGTGTGGGACGATGCTGTATGGATGCACACTAGGAGAAAAGAGATGAGTAGTCAGGTGTGCTGGAGAAAAAGTGCTGTCTGGATGCATACTAGCAGATAGGGGAGCTGAGGTCATGGCTGTGTTGGGAGAAGAGTGGTGTCTGGAAGCACATTTGCAGAAGGGAGAGATGAGGATTCGGGTGCTCTGGGAGAGGATTGCTGTCTTGATGAACCATAGCAGAAAGGGGAGCTCAGGGCTCAGGTGCATTGGGAAAGGAGTGCTGTGTGGATGCACACTGGCAGAAATGGGAGTTGAGGACTCAGATGTCTTGGGAGAGGGATACTGTCTGTATGAACACTAGTAGAAAGGGGAGTTGAGGACTCGAGTCTGCTGGAAGAGAAGTGCTGCCTGGATGCACACTAGCAGAAAGGAGAGGTGAGGACTTGTGTGCTCCTAAAGAAGAGTGCTGTCTGGAAGCATACTAGCAGAAAGGAGACTTGAGGACTCAGGTGCTCTGGGAGAGGAGTGCTGTCTTGGTGCATACTAAGAGAGAGATGAGGTAAGGTCACTGGTGTGTTGGGAGAGGATTGTGTCCGGATGTACACTAACAGAAAGCAGAGGTGAAGACTCAGGTCCTCTGGGATAGGAGTGCTTCTAGATACACATTAGCAGAAAGGAAAGGTGAGTACTCAATTGCTCTGGCAGAGGAGTGCAATAGGGATGCACACTGGCAGAAAAGTGAGGTGAGGACTCAGGTGCTCTGGGACAGGAGTGTGTTTGGAGGCACACTGCCAGGAAGGAGAGTTCATACTTGGGTGCTGTGTTAGAGGAGTGCTGTCAAGATGCACACTAGGAGAAACAGGAGTTTAGGACTCGGCTGTGATGGGAGAGGATTACTGTCTGCATGCACAGTAGCAGAAAGGAGTGGTGAGGACTCAGGTTCTCTGGGAGTGGACTGGGGTCTGGGAGCATACCAGCAGAAAGGAGAGATGAGGACTCAGGTGCATTAGGAAAGGACTGTTGTCTGGATGCACACTGGCAGAATGGGAAGGCGAGGACTCTGGTGTTCTGGGAGAGGAGTGCTGTCCTGAGGCAGAGTAGCAGAAAGGAGTGGTGAGGACTTTTCTGTCT
>CAUYON010068368.1:0-11216 GCA_963573935.1 Arctocebus calabarensis | reverse complement strand
TTGTGTCCTTAATTAGCCTCTCATCTTGACTGTTATTGCCATATACAAAGGCTACTGACTTGTGGATATTGATTTTATATCCTGAGACATTACCGTATTTTCTAATGACTTCCAGGAGTCTCGTGGTGGAGTCTTTGGGGTTCTCTAAGTATAAGATCATGTCGTCAGCAAAGAGGGAGAATTTGACTTCCTCTGCTCCCATTTGGATACCCTTTATTTCCTTGTCTTGCCTAATTGTATTGGCTAGATCTTCCAGCACTACATTGAATAGTAATGGTGACAGAGGACAATCTTGTCTGGTTCCAGTTCTAAGAGGAAAAGCTTTCAGTTTAACTCCATTCGGTAAAATATTAGCTGTGGGTTTGTCATAGATAGCTTCGATTGGTTTCAGAAATGTGCCACGTATGCCTATACTCTTCAATGTTAATGTTCTAATTAGAGAAGGATGCTGGATTTTATCGAATGCTTTTTCTGCACCTATTGAGAGGATCATATGATCTTTGTTTTTGCTTCTGTTAATATGGTGGATAATGTTTATGGACTTGCATTTGTTAAACCAGCCTTGCATCCCTGGGATGAAACCTACTTGATCATGATGTATGACTTTTTAAATGATAAGCTGTAATCTATTGGCTAGGATTTTGTTGAGAATTTTTGCATCTATATTCATGATTGAAATTCTCCTTTTTAGTTGGTTCTTTTCCTGGTTTGGGTATCAAGGTGATATTTGCTTCATAGAACGTGTTGGGAAAGATTCCTTCCTCCTCAATTTTTTGGAATAATTTCCACAGTATGGGAATAAGCTCTTCCTTGAAGGTTTGATAGAATTCTGGTGTGAAGCCATCTGGACCAGGGCATTTTTTGGTTGAAAGATTTCTTATTGTTTCTGTAATCTCAGTGCTTGAAATTTGTGTGTTTAGGAGCTCTATTTCTTCCTAACTAAGTCTTAGGGAGTGGGTGTGACTTCAAATATTGATTCCTTCACATTGTCAAATTTCTGGGCATAGAGTTTCTGGTAGTATTCAGAGATGATCTCTTGTATCTCTGTGGCATCAGTTGTAATTTTCCCTTTATCATTTCTGATTGAGGTTACTAGAGATTTTACTTTTCTATTTCTAGTTAGTCTGGCCAAAGCTGTAACTAATTTATTTATTTATTTATTTACTTTTTTGGTGACTTTTTTGGCCAAGGCTATGTTTGAACCCACCACCTTGGCATATGGGGCTGGTACCCTAATCCTTTGAGCCACAAGCGCTGCCCTAATTTATTTATTTTTTCAAAAAACCAGCTCCTTGTTTCATTAATTTTCTGAATGCTTCTTTTGTTTTTAATTTCATTGATCTCTGATTTAATTTTGGAGATTTCTTTTCTTCCGCTCATTTTAGGCTTAGATTGTTCTTCTTTCTCCAATTCCATAAGATGGCTTGTGAGTTTGTTGATGCACTCTCTTTCTGTTTTTCGAATGTAGGCCTCTAAAGCGATAAATTTTCCACTTAGAACTGCTTTTGCAGTATCCCACAGGTTTTGGTAGCTTGTGTCTTCATTGTTGTTATGCTCAAGGAAGTTAATTATTTCCTGTTTTATTTCTTCCTGGACCCAACTGTCATTCAACAGAAGGTTGTTTAATTTCCATGCCTTTGTGTGGGGTTGAGCATTTTTGTTGGAGTTGAGTTGCACCTATAGTGCCTTGTGGTCTGAGAAAATACAAGGTAAAATTTCCATTCTTTTGATTCTATTGAGGTTTGTTTTGTGTCCTAGGATATGATCAATTTTGGAGAATGTTCCATGGGTCGATGAGAAGAATGTATATCTGTGGGATGGAATGTTCTATATGCGTCTATCAAGCACAGTTGTTCTATGGTCTCATTTAAGTCCCTTATTTCCTTGTTTAATTTCTGTTTAGAGTATCTATCCAGCTCTGTAAGAGGAGTGTTAAAGTCCCCTGTTATTATGGTATTATAGGATATCATATTGCTCAGACTGAGTAAGATCTGTTTCAAGAATCTAGGAGCATTTAAATTGGGTACATAAATATTTAGAATTGAAACGTCTTCTTGTTGTACTTTTCCCTTGACCAATGGAGGTCAAAATTCTGTCCTCAGGGTGGAGGTTAGGTTCTGTCCTTTAATTTCTGAGTTCTTACTTTGCTGTTGATCCATTTTGATGGTCAGTGTGTAGAATAGGTTGAAGTATTTCCTGTAGAGCTGGTCTTGTTGTGGCGAATTGCCTCAATGTTTGTGTATCAGTAAATTATTTGATTTCTCCGTCAATTTTAAAGCTTAGCTTCATAGGATATAGAATTATAGGCTGGAGATTGTTCTGTTTAAGTAGATTAAAGGTAGATGACCATTGTCTACTTGCTTGTAAAGTTTCATTAGAGAAATCTGCAGTCATCCTGAATAAGCCCTCCTTTGAAAGTTTCAGAGAATTCTGGTGTGAAGCCATCTGGACCAGGACATTTTTTTGATGGGAGATTTTTTTATTTTTTTCTTTGATCTCAGTGCATGAAATTGGTCTATTCAGGAGATCTATTTCTTCTTGGTGCGATTCCAACTATTGCTCCATTTCCTCCATATTATCCGATTTCTGGGCATGGAGTTTCTTATAGTTTTCAGAGATAATCTCTTGTATCTCTCTGGCATCTATTATTAGTTTCCCTTTATCATTTCTGATTGAGGTTAGTAGAGATTTTACTTTTCTGTTTCTAGTTAACCTGGCCAAAGGTATATTGATTTTATTTTTTCAAAAAACCAAATGTTTTGTTAATTTTCTGAATTTTTTGTTTTCAATTTCATTAATCTCTGATTTAATTTTGGTTATTTCTTTTCTTTTGCTGGTAACCCCTCATTTCTATAGTTTTTGTGACACCTCTGGGTATCATTTCTCCTTTTCTGCTTATTATAGCTTTCTCAGATCTCTTTAATTTTCTTCTTCTGTGCTGCTACTTGGGGAATTGATCAACAAGTTTTTTGTGCTTATAATAAGAACAACTAATGTTAGTGTCAGGACCTGGCAGCCTCTTCTGTAAGAAAAGTGCATGTACTATAGTGTTTGGACTTTACCGTGTATTTTGACAATTCTTAAACACCTTCTGTTTAGTTCTCAGAGGATTCTGTAGCTACTCAATGTTACCAGTTAACTAACTTCCTGATAAGTGAAGTGTAGCTTGGTTGGGGTTTTGCCTGTATTTACTGCCTATTCACTGATGCCCTTGATAGCAGTTGTCACATATCAGAACAGTGTTTGTTGAACCCATCAAGGTGTTGAGTGTTTTGGCCATGAGCATTTATCATGGTTGAGACTTTACTGCCTCCAATAGGAAGAGCAGCAAAAATTAGATGGGATTGTTCAGTCCTGAGTCCCTGATGGGATCTTTAGTCCTGTTTAAGACTGTGCCAATTTAAGTTTGTATGTACATGAGTAAATTGTTAACCCAAAGGATTGCTTTATGTCATTCATTAGGCAGGTTGCCTTGGAAAGTACGTGTAAGATATTTTATCAGTCTCAAGAAATAAATTGTTGATTTTATTCATTTTAATTTTAAATAAAGTGAACATGGTATGATTTTTCATTGAATCAGTAAGCCTTTAATGAAGAATTAATATGTGTTTAATGATAGTGATGTACAGATTAAAGACAATCCCCCCTTTCAGGGAGTTGATTCAGTTAAGTGGATAGAGAAGTAAACAAATAAATCTAGAACACTATGTAAGTTATATTTACTATATTCTACAGGAATGGGGAAGTAGAGGGGATCTCTCGTTCCTCTGGCTTGTGTTAGAGAAGGTTTCCCAGGGGGAACTAATAGAACTGACTTCTAAAGGACGGGTAGTGTTTCCAGGTGAGAGAGCAGCACTTGTACAGTTTCAAGCTTAAGAGAGCCTGCATCTTCTGGGAACTCAAGTGGCTTGGTTGGCTTATGTTTAGAAAGAGTGATGGGAGAGTGGGGAGATGGACAGGAACTGGATTTTTTTTTTTTTTTTTTTTTTTTTGAGAAAGAGCCTCAAGCTGTCACCCTGGATAGAGTGCAGTAGCATCACAGCTCACAGCAACCGCCAATTCCTGGGCTCAAGCGAGTCTCCTGCCTCCGCCTCCCAAGTAGCTGGGACTACAGGTGCCGGCCACAACGCCCGGCCATTTTTTGGTTGTAGCCATCATGGTTGTTTGGTGGGCCCGGGCTGGATTCAAACCCGCCAGCTCAGGTGTACGTGGCTGGTGCCTTAGCCTGTTGAGCCACAGGCGCCGAGCCAAGGAGCCGGATTTTCAAGGAATTTACATGCCATTCTAAAAAAAATGAGGTTTTATTCTGAAGGTGGCAAAGAACCATTAAAATATTATAACAGGTAACACAAATCTAATTTGTAATTCAGTGAGCTCTTTCTGGCAGAGGTGTGGAACATACATTTGAAGAATGTTGCTAGAGTTAGAGAGTTAGTGAGGATGCTGCTAGAAAGAAATGATGAGAATATGAACTAAGTCTAAGAGTGGGGTAAGGAGAGATTTTCATTAGCAATTTAGGAAGTACAAGAGACAGGGTAGTTGTGGGTTGTGAGGTGGAGGGAAAAGTTGCGAATAGTGTTATTTTAGACATGAATGACTAGGGAAATGGCGTGTTGGATTGTAATAAGGAGGTGGAGAAGGAGAATGTATAGTATTGATAGTTTTGCCTACTTTAAAAACAAAAAAAACCCCAAATTTAGATTGATTTGTTTCTTTCATTCCCATTCATGGTCATAATACTTCTGATCTGTATCAGTCAGATGACATTTATTTCTCTTTTTACTGAGATATAAAATCCCTATGGTTAATTCATGCTTATTGCTTTGGTTAAAGAATGAAATCCTTCAATTTTTTTCATTTCACTAAGTTATATTTAAATTTTGATTGTTCAAGATTTATGGATTTTGCAAAACATTTTTGCAAAATCTATAAATCCAGTTTTACAAGTAAAGCAGATTAATGTTTTAATGAGAGTTGTGTCTTTAAAAGTATTATTTCTACACTAGTATCTCTAGCACAACATGCATGATTGACAGTTCTGAAAATTGAACAGTTTCAAAACAAGCATGATTGGCAGCTCTAAGGTAACTAGCATGTGCACTGAATATTATTTGTACTTTTGTTTGACACTAAGGTGGAATAAACAAGCTAATTTCCCAGTCTTTGTTTCTATTTCAAGTTGTGTGATATGTAGGGTCAAACAAAGAGTAGAATGTGTATTGAATGTTTCAAAAACTAAAGTTTTTGAGGTGTATTAGTGGAGAAAAGAGAAAAATAAGAATTTGAATTAAGAAAATCTTTTTATTCCAGAGGACATGGAACATAATTAAAAAGTATGCATGTTTTTAAAAAGATACTTTAAAAAATTTTTATTAGTTTTTCTTGATGAGATCCCTGAATTTTCTTTGTAAGATAAAAGCTCATCTGTTATATTTAACTTTTTAATGAGAGCCCTTAAGAATATGTTTGCATTATATGTTGAAATGTGAACTATATGTTGAAATAGGATCAAATTTTAAAATATGGCCTTAGAAATGTTCTGAGTTCATTAAACACATATAATTCTAAGTATGACTAGCATTGGAGGGTTTTTGTTTCTTTTTTTCTTGTTTGGATACATAGCACAATTCTTTTGGATTGATTTGTTCTATTGGACTGAATTGTTCTTTTGGATTCTGTTTTGATTGACTTGCACAGTTGATTTGCTTCATGTACCATATTTCCTATGTACAGCTGTTATCAGTCCAGAGATTGTCTAAATTTATATGTCCAGGAAGTTTGCCTTATATGCCTTCCCAGGACTATAAAGGTCAAAAGTGAATCTGGAAACCACTTTGCTGGCTGCTTATTAAGGAACGCAAGCAATTAAGCATTCTCACAAAATCTTTGAAGTTAATATCTTAATAAGACAGAGAGGAGGAAAAGTCAAGGCTGCACTCCTACAATTGGTTCAGGCTGTAGTTAAGAGTGGATAAATTTTAGAAAAATTAAAAGGTATCTTAGTAGAAGGTCTAAGTTCTATTTGCATTTATAGAATTTTGTATTAATTTAGATTACCCCTTGATAACACCTAAGACCCTTAGGGACCCTGAATTTCAGCATGTATTTTGTAATTTGTGATTAATTTTAAAAACAGTAATAGCTAACATTTGCTGAGCACTCTGTCTGTGCCCGACACTCTTTAAAGAGTTTTGTATGCATTATTTTCTTTAACCTTTTTATTACTCTAAGGTAGACAATGTTAGAATGCTCATTTAAAAATAAAACTGAAGCATTTAGGGCTTACAAAGATTTTAAGTAACTTACCCAGGGCCAGCAGCTAGTACAAGTAAGCAGACAGGCAATGAAGCTTTTCCCAGTCCATATTGTTAACCAATACTTTGTATTCAAATTCAGGATATCTGTGGGGGAGTGAGGTATGTTAGGACAAGAGAGAATTTGTTAATTTTCTCAGCAAATATTTATTGAGCACCTTAATTATAGTGTGCTTAATGCTTTCTTTAAAACTTTATGACATCTTTAAGAGAAAAGATATCAATATATGTATATAGCACAGTGACAGAGGAATTTATGAGTAAGTGACTGAATTTATGGATAAGAGGTCAAGCACAGAAGTGTTCAAAAGAGAAGTTAGAGAAATGAAATTTGAGATGGTTTCATAAACAAAAAAAGTGCCTCCCCCAAAAGATGGACTTTAGATTCTGAAGGCTGGAAAGGGGATGTTGGGAGATGGACAATGGAAAGACATCTGGGGCAGATAGCATCTGAGGCAGATGGCAAAGGATTGAGAATGATCTTGGTGGTATTGCATTATCTGTGCCAATATAACAAATTGCTTCAAAATGTAGTGACTTCAAACATTTGTTATCCCACACAATTGCTATGGACCAGGAATCCAGGAGTGCCTTAGTTGGACAATTCTGGCTCAAGTTTTCTCATCAAGTTTAGGGCTGTAATCATCTGAAGGCTTAACTGGGGCTAGAGCATTTGCTTCCACAGTGGTTCACTCAGGCCTGGAAAATTCGTGCTAGTTTTTGGCCATGACCCATGGCCATCTCCGTCAGGTGGCTTGAGTGTCCTCACAGCATAGCAGCTTCCTCCAGAGCAGCGGTTCTCAATCTGTGGGTCTCGGCCGACAGGAACTGTATTAAAAGACTGCGGCATTAGGAAGGCTGAGAACCACTGTTCCAGAGTGATGATCTAGAGAGAGAGCAGGGAGGAAGTCGTGGTAACTGTTAAGATGTAGTCACACGTTGTCACTTCTGCCATATTCTATTTGTTAAAAGTGAGTCACAAAGCCCAGCCCACACTCAAGGGGGAGAGGAATTAAGCTCTCCCTTTTAGAGAAAGATATTTACAAAATCTGCTTATGTATTTTATTATTTTTTTGTGACCAAAACTTAATCCAAAATGTAATAATTAGTTATAAAAACAAAATATATGACAAAGCAAGATTTAATAGAAACACCTTTCCCTCTTTGCTCTGTTTTCAATGTTAAAAAATATTTTTTATCATTAATATTACTGTTATTAGGCATTACTTAACCCTGGATCTTTCATATATAACATTGATACTTCTAGATAACTTTTATTCATTTCTTCACTACTGTGATTCTGGGTATCTGAATTCCTTATCTCCTTACTTAACCATTATTGAATAAATCACTGGTAGCTTTGGGCTAGTTTACTAAACATTTTTCAAGTGGCTACTCTTTGCCAGGTCTAGAACTAGCTTGGGCTTTAAAAGGTCATAGTGCTTGCATACCTCTTCTTCCCCTCCTTTCCCTCTCTCATCCCCCTCTTCCCTTCTCATCCTCTATCCCTTTTTCTTCCATTCTCTCCCCTTTAATATTAATTGAAATCCAGTGATGCAAAAGCTCCTTTTCAAGCTGGTGACACTCACTTCTTTTAAATAGTTATTTCTACCTCATGAAAAGAGGGTCTTAACTAATTTTAGACAAATTTTTATACTGTATTTTTTATTTTGCTTGATTGAGTTACCATCTATTGAGTTGCAGAACATTTTTCTTACTAAAGTATCACAAGAATGGAAAAGCAAGTACCCAATGTATGCAATATTAAAATGAAGCCAGTGGATAAACCACTACTCCTTCACATGAGAGAAAAACAATTAAATTCAAGTTGGGGGAAGGAAGGAAAGGGGAGAGGGGAGGAGGGAGGGGGATTGGTGTGCCCTCACTGATGTGCACAATGTAAGGGTATACAGCTCCTACCCTGGGAGAAGGGCTCATACAACTTGAACTTTTCCTAACAAATACGGACAATGCAACCTAATCATTTGAACTCTAATATTAATCTGAAATTTGAAAAATAAAAGAATTACCCAGCCATCCATCCATTTAGTCCTGAGAGTTGTAATAGGCTAGTCTCTTTATTACAACCCTCCTCCTGCATTCATTCAGCAGCTGTTTTTCAGTCTTACCTCCTAATTATCACTGAAATCTCCCCTCTCCTCTGTCTCTACCTTTGGAGCTTTTCTCTAGCCATTGACACCCTGTCCCTGGATTTGCTGCAGTGACTTTCTCCTAATTATTCTCTTGGCGTCCACCCTCTTTCTTCCTCTATTCCAGTGGGTCTCAATCTTCCTAATGCCACGGCCCTTGACCTACAGGTTGAGAACCGTTGGTCTAATCTGTTCTTTTCCTTTTTCTGTGTATGTATTTTAAAATGAGTGCAGTGGTCAAGATTCCCTGGCATGGCTGAAGTTTGAGGGAATGGTGAAGTATTTGCTTTTCTAGATCAGCTAGGATTCTTATAGAAAATTCTGAAGTTCAGGCTGAAAAGTTATGACAGTAGAGAGACAGAAGGGTGGTGTTTGGGGATCAGTGTTTTGGATGCTGACATTAGTAGTGATGTGTGGGATGTAGTGGACACAGCAAGGCCAGTTGTGAGACTGTTGTAATTCAGGCAGGAGCTGATTTAAGGCTGGACTAGAGGAGGAAGAGATGAGAACAGAAAGCCAAGAGGTACTATTCAACGAAAGACTGATAGGACTTGATAACTGATATGTAAGGTCTAGCACAAGCAGCTAGGAAAATTAGAGGCCACAGCACTAGGAAATTTGGGGAGAGGAACTATCCATATTGTAAGGCATGGAGCCTTTGTTTTAGCCTTTGTTATTCTGTAGGCATTTGATGAGATGGGATTGGAAATATGAGAAATTGGGCCATAGAATTAACAATAGAGGTGTAATTAGCCTTTATCAGCAAAAACAAAACAAAATACAAAGGTAATAACATCACCACTTTAGTGAGAGTAATTGCCTTGAAGGAATGGTTGCAATGTTTGCATTCAGGTATGCTATTAGAGTGAAATATCTATATTTCTGAAAGTGGAATGCAAAATGTAAAAATAACAGGATTCTTTTGGAGATGTAGTATAACCCTGCCTTGTACATGCACTATAGGTTCCTTCAACTTTAACCAGAGCTCTCTAAATTCATTCATTTCCAGTAGATTTCTTATTACTTTACCTTTTCCAGTCTTAGACATCTTGTTCACCACCTTAAAAGATTACTCTGTCTTCTATTTTGAAATCAAATTTGTACCCTAGTGTAAAACATATAAAATGCCTGTTTTTAAGTTATAAATAGTTCAGTATTTGATATTTCATATGAATCTTTTGAATACTCCATGGATATTCTATTTGCTACTTAAAATTTTTTTTTCTGTATTTTTTTAGAGAATTTGATAAAATTGGAAACATTTCCTTTTCAAGCTGGTCTACTTTTCTCATTCCTAAATATTATTCTTCTCTGAATTTCTGTTCATTCCTCAGTTCAGCCCCCCAGGCTGTGCCTTCACCATTACACTAATTGAAAGCACTCTCAAATTTGTCTGTGACCTCTGGTCACCTGCCCAACAATTTTTGCTCAATTTTTGCTTTTATTATTCAACACTGCTAGCTAGCTATTCCCTTCTTGGAAATTGTCAGATTCCTTTATCTTCTTGGATCTCCTTCTTCTCTGTTCTTTTTATACATTACTCTGGGAAGTACTTTATGAAATTTTAGAGGATAAAATGGTAGGAAGAGATACAGTAGTTACTGTTGTGTGCAAGTAACAGCAAGAACATGCAAGTGGAGCATATGAGGTCTAGGCTCTGTCTAATCCAACATCTGGCATTATTTTCTGTAAAAATTCATATACCCAGGAGTTTCAGCTAATTTTTATAATATTTTTTATTAAATCATAGCTGTATACATTAATGCAATCATGAGGTACAATGTGCTGGTTTCATATACAATCTGAAATATTTTCGTCAAACTGGTTAACATAGCCTTCATGGCATTTTCTTAGTTATTGTGTTAAGACATTTATATTCTGCATTTAGCAAGTTTCACCTGTACCCTTCTAAGATGCACCATAGGTGTGGTCCCACCAATTACCCTCCCTCTACCCCTCCTCCCTTCCTCTCCCTTGCCCCTTTCCCCATATTCTTATACTATAATTGGATTATAGCCTTCATATGAAAGCTATAGATTAGTTTCATAGTAGGGCTGAGTACATTGGATAATTTTTCTTCCAGTCTTGAGATACTTTGCTAAGAATATGTTCCAGCTCCATCCATGTAAACATGAAAGAGGTAAAGTCTCTATCTTTCTTTAAGGCTGCATAATATTCCATGGTGTACATATATCACAATTTATTCATCCATTCATGGGTCAATGGGCATTTGGGCTTCTTCCATGACTTAGCAATTATGAATTGTGCTTCAATAAACATTCTGATACAAATATCTTTATTACAATGTGATTTTTGGTCTTCTGGATGTGTACCTAGTAGAGGTATTATAGGATTAAATGGCAGGTCTATTGTTAGATCTTTAACTATTCTCCATACATCTTTCCAAAAAGAATGTATTAGTTTGCATTCCACCAGCAATGTAAAAATGTTCCCTTTGCTCCACATCCATGCCAATATCTCTGGTTTTGGGATTTTGTGATGTAGGCTAATCTTACTGGGGTTTGATGATATCTCAAAGGAATTTTGATTTGCATTTCTCTGATGATTAAGGATGATGAGCATTTTTTCATGTGTCTACAGGCCATGCTCCTTTTTTTTTTGAGACAGAGCCTCCAGCTGTCACCCTGGATAGAGTACTGTGGCATCACAGCTCACAGCAACCTCCAATTCCTGGGCTCAAGCGAGTCTCCTGACTCTGCCTCCCAAGTAGCTGGGACTACAGATGCCGGTC
>CAUYON010068367.1:0-14987 GCA_963573935.1 Arctocebus calabarensis | reverse complement strand
GTGATCAAGGAAATGCCATGAAGGATATCTGTAACAGTATGATCAAAATATTTCTGAATGTATATGAATCGTGCCCTGTGATTGCACCAATGTACATAATTATGATTCAATAAAATTATTAAAAAAAAAAAAAAACTAAAAATAGTTTCTCATTCTAAATGCTTTCAGATAGTGATAGTTGGACCCAAAGGCATGGGTAACACATTTAATCATGTATATTTATGGCCATATAATACTTGGGAATGTCTATCACTGCAGAAACAGAAGAAAAGTTTGTGCTTCTTATTTTTATTATAAAACATATATATAGCTAAAAAAAATGATGCATCAAATCAATACTTAGTAAGTCTTCCTCCAAAGTGGTAGTTTAAACCTGGCTTCAGGAAACAACCAGATATAGATAATTATCACGGATGCCAGTAAGGGTATTTGCAGTATTTCTCATTTGACATTAAGCTTCACTTAAGTAGTCCCTAGCACACCTACATAAAATGCAGAATTATTACCTTATTATTATTAAAAATGCATGTCATATTTCCAGATTGTGTTCATTTGGCTAAGGGGATCGTGTGCTATAATGAGTTAGTACCAGGTTCATCTGAGCTATAAAAATAAAAAATAACTACAGGATAATCTTTTGATGTAAAGCCTCAAATCATTAGATTCTGGAGCTGTAAAAAGGTAAAATGGACCACAAATTCAAAACGGCTTATGAGTACTTGAGGAAAAATCTTCAGAGACAGGCAACTCTCCCCTTTTCATATAATGAAAAAAGTTTTTAGAGAAAAAGTTGATAGTGAAATGGCATATTTCTGCTGCTCACATAGTAAAAAGTTTGAAAGTAGCTTTAAGAGTATTACCTTGTACATTGTTAAAAGCAGCCTTGCAAATTGTGCTAGAAAAACTTTTTAGGAACAACAAAAACAAAATGAAACTAGGAACATTTTAGCATATCAAATAGAAGAGACAGGAGTTAGTGATTGCAGTTAGTTACAGGTTAGCAGGGTTAGGTCAGCCAACCACTCTTCTCAATCCACAGTTTCCTCAAATACAGAATGAAATTATAGCATTACCTATGCCACTGAATCATTATTGTGAAAAGTGATGAAAATGCACAGAAATTTTCAATGGAAATTGCAAAACATTATACAGACTTTAGTAGATTAGCGTTTGATTATAATGTTAGTATTGCACAGATTCATTCACTCAATGGGAAAGTAACATCCAATTACAAATTTTCATGTTCATTCTAATGGAAGCTTTGAAATGTAGGTTTCAATCTGATTTATGCTCAGTTATTTCTGATGATGACTTTTTATCTTTAGTTGAAGTATAAACTTGGAACACACTAATCCAGTCCTTCATTAGTGATGGAAGCTTAGACTGGAAACACCATGTTCTCAGTCTAAAGCACATGCTGTTCAGACATGCTTATTCATCTTTAACAAAGTCTGTTAAGTGGAAACAAGGGGTTAAGAATGTCATCCAAGGAGGAACATTTTCTTATTTCTGAAGCATTTGTGATTTCACAAGTTCCCTTTTCAAAGTCCCTTAACAGCTCTGTCTTAAGGCTCCATTGAAGTCTCAGCTGGGAAGCAGACAGGTGGGAGGGCAACAAGTAAAAAAGACTTCCTATTGGAATCAGAATGGAAATAACTCCTTAATTGTTCCCTTCAAATTCAGATCATGATCATCCAGAGCCTGTTTCTGCCTGGTTCATGCAGCTGGGGAGTTCCTCTCGCTTCAAAGAAATCTCCTCTCAAAGAAGACATCAGATGAATCCTATCTGAGGACAGAGTTAAACGCGGAAAAATAAAAATGTTTTTATCATTCTGAAAGTATTAGGACAAAGCACTGTTCAATTGGTTTTGTAAGTACAAGGACAAAGATATACAATAACCTATTGATCCCAGAGCTGTGAATTCCGTGTCAAAAGTTCAAGTGGGAGATGTTTGCCTCTTCATGCGCCATAATTTACTTTCCAGTTTACTGAGGATAAAAATCAAATTTCTTCCTATAGCTGATAAAAAGGAATTATTCGAGCTTTTCTGACTGTTAAAGAACAAAAAGTTCCTCATGTTCAGTACTTCCTTCTTTAGTTGTACACTTCAGGGAAAAAAAATAGGAATGTTTGAAGGCAGTGCTTTGCCATTCACGTTTATGGAGGGTCTGTTTTATGGCAGACACCGGGCTGACCACATGAGGACAGGTCCTTGCCTTCAGGGTACTGCCAAGCAGGGAGAGAGACTGCCATGTGAATCCCAAATTAGTGAGAGGAGAGCTGGGGGGAGGGGAGTCCGAGATGTCAGAGCATGTCAGAGAAGTGACCAGAGTCTTCACAGACATGCAGGAGTGAGCTGGGCAAAGGACAGAGGGGACACCCAGCCGGGGGCAAGCACAGATTTGAGGGTTTAAAGGTTCAAAATGATCCCGGTGGTTTAATATGGCTGTGCAACAGGACTTCAGGGAGAGGAGGAGGAGGAAGAAGCAGGAGAGGAGAAGAGAGAGAGGAGAGAGGGTAGAGAAAACTGGTTTGTGTCTAAGCCAGGCCGTGGACTGTCACTGTGCCCATGGTGACACAGGATCCACGGCCTGTCTGAGCAGGCGGAGTGAGAGCTGGCACTGGTGCTTGTTTGGGATGAGTCTGGCAGGTGTACAGAGAGCTGCAGAGAAGGCCTGGCCGGGACTGGAACTGATACAAAAACTGAGGGATGCGGTGGGAAGAGTTTACTTAACACTGCTTAGGTAGGGAAAGAGGGGAGGGGGAGAAATATATATAATTATATATATTTCTAATATATTTAATATATAGATATTAGATATAATAAGATATATTTCCAGCATTAGACACAATAAAATCTGGTGACTTCCTGGACACAGTCCCGGTTTCCACCTGGAGTGATCCGTGGTGTTGATCTAGAGGACCAGGCGTGCACCTGAGTCCTGGGTTCTCACTGTGCTGATAAAGATGGACAGGGCTAGTTTCTGCAGAGGATGCCCAAAAATGTATGCTCATTTTAAGAAAGGAAAAAAAAATATTAAACTTGTAATACTCAATCTACTGATAACCAAACATGAATATAAGTCATATTGGGCTTCTGCAATTACAAGAGGTACTCCAAGCCTATACATAATATAGTAAACAATACACAGAGAATCTCTCTTATAATGTGCACACAGTTTTTGGCACTCCGGTATGTCAGAGTCAAATCCCATAAAGTCTAACCTCTCAAGCTCTCCCTTTACACTGCTGTGGCTATCAGACTCCCGGCACTCACTCGGCCTTATATTCTGAATGGCAGTCATGTTTCTGCTTAAAAATTCTCAGTGGCTACTGTGCAAGGCAGATCTCAAACTCCAGCCCTAGCACACACATTGCTTCTGAGTTCCCTGCTCACCTCTCATCCTCATTTTTTCTCACTCCCACCTGTTGTCCACATGGAACTTGTCCCGGGGAGCTAGGGTTTGTTGGGCTTCCCTCTGGTCCCTCATTCCCATCCTTACACATCATTTCTGTGGCAGTTCCTGGCCTCCAAAACTGAGTTGGCTGCTGCTACAGTTGCCATTGTGTTACCCACCCTTGGTTTCATGGTAAATCAGCACTTGTCCAGTTTTTCTAAACTTGAAACGTCTTGAAGGCAGGACAGTGTCTTGTTCTTCCATATACCTCTGTCGTAATTATCTGTGCTGTTTAAAAAAATTATCCGAAGCTAATCAGGGTAAGAGAACAAAGACTTATCATCCTACAGTGCCTGAGAGTGAGGACTTATAGAGCAGCTTTTCTCGATGGGCTTGGGACATGGCCAAGGCTGCAATCTGGGTGTCAGCGGCAGCTGCAGACACTTGGCTGAGAAGTGTTGGATGAGAGGATGCAGTTTCCAGCTCACTCACCTGGCTGCTGCAGAAGGCTTCAGGTGCTCACTTCCTGGGACACTCCATAGGGCTGATGAAGCCATGGTTTCCCAGAAAGAGTGACCCAAGAGAGATAAATCAGAAGACAGAAGTGAGTTTTTTCCTACCTATCTCAAATGTGACGTGCCATCTTTTCTGCAATCTTCTATCCGTCACACAGACCAACCCTGGTGAGGTGGCCCAAGAAGATGTGAGTAGCGGGACACAGAGGTCATTGGGGACCTTCCTGGGGGCTGAATTCCACAGTCTTCCTTGCGTGTAGTGCAATTATCCCATAAGACATACAAAACAAATATTTGAGAATGAATTAATAAATGAATGAATAAAGGGTGAGCAAGTTTATGCAGTTTGGGGCTACTCTGGAAAATGTCATGATATAAAAGATTTTTTCTGTTAATTTTATCTGCTTAATATGTTTCTCTCCTAAATTTGTACACCATGCTCTCTGAGATGTTAAGGTCTTTTTTTGCATGAGACAACTGGTACAAGGAGGATTGTTTTAATGCACACGGTTCTTTATGCCTAGAAGACGGACGAGCTAGAAAATGTCTGTCACAGTAACATCTCTTCACATTTAGAAAATAAATCTAACCAAGCAAAGTTTGTCACCCACAGATTCTCATGCTTGTAACGTGATTTGTCTCATTAGGATTATTTTGAAACATTGAAGCTGATTTAAAGGTAAAGGAAAGCAGTGTCTAAAATAGCAGGTCTATTAAGTAAGAAAATGAGAACCATAAACAAGAGAAAGGTTATTAAACTAGTTTACCTTTCATTGGACTTGTAAATTTTGTAGAAGATAATATTGAGGGAGATGAGATATAATTCCAAAACTACATTATAATAAGAACGTTTTTGTGTACTAGCATTGCTTTCTAGTTGTACTACATTGAATGGCACTTAATTGTTTTAATAAATTTTTAGCCCACAGGTACAATTCATAAACATTTCTCTGTCTGCCTATAAATGGAATAAGCCAGCATAGTAGATGGATAAATATGCAATGCAAAGATAGATAGAACCAATAAGGGAAAAAATCATTACATTAATTGCTTTAATAGTGTCACAGTTTAAAACAAGTGCTGTATAACAAAAACTACAAAGCATATCTAATAAAAATCAAAGAAGACATAAATAAATGGAAAGATCTCCCATGTTCATGTATTAAAAGCCTTAACAGTATTATGTCAATACTACCTTAAGCAAGCTATAGAGTCAATGCAATCCCTATGAAAATTCTAATGAAGAGGTTTTTCTCTTTGCAGAAATAGAAAATTTAATCCTAAAAGTCATATAGAATCTCAAGGGACTTGGAATAGCCAGAACAATCTTGAAACAGAGCAAAGCAAGTTACATTTCCTGATTTTCAAAACTTGGTCTAAAATGTGCTTTAATCAAAATGGGCAACGGGCATAAGACAGACATAAAGATTAATATAGTTCCTCATATATATGGTCAACAATTTGTGACAAGTGTGCCAAGATCATTCAATGGGGACAAAACAATCTTGAACAATTGCTGCTGGGAAAGTGGCTATCCATATGGTAAAGAATGAAGTTGGATCCTGATAAACTACCAGATACAAAAATTAATGAAAAATGGATCAAAGACCTAAATGGAACAGGTAAAGCTATGAAAGCTAGCTTTCATAGAAGAAGAAAACATAGACCAAAATGTTCACAACATCAGATTTGTCAATGATTTTCAAATGATACCAATGGCATAGGCAAGATGAGAAAAAGTAGACAAATTTGATGTCATGATGATTGTAAATGTTAATCCATCAAAGGAACATATCAACAGAATGAAAAACTGGGAATATTTGCTAATCATATATCTGAAAAGAGAGATGTATAGAGAACTCTTAAACCTCAACAACACTCATCGACAAAGATACCTGCTTCAAAAATAGGCAAAGGACTTAAATAGACTTTTTTCTACAGAAGACATAAATGGCCAATAAGGGCATGAAGAGACTTTCAACAGCATTCACCATCAAGAAAATGCACATCAAAACCACAAAGAGGTACAATCTCACAAACATTGGGTGCCTACTATCAAGAAACAAAGGCAAACCAACACCACCAACAATAACAAACAAGAAAATAACAGATGTTAGCAAAGGTGTGAACAAATTAAATCTCTGTGCCCTGTTGATGGGAATGTAAAATGGTGCAGCGACTATGAAAAGCAGTATGGAAGCAGACACTATGAAAAGCAGTATGCCTCAGACGAACAAACAAAACAATTCAGAATTACCACGCGACCCAGCTGTTCCACTTCCAGCTGTCCAGCCCAAAGCAACTCAACAGGTATTTGCAAACCCGTGCTCATAACAGTCTTATTCACAACAGCCAAAAGGTGGGAACAACCAGAATGTCTATTGACAGAATGAGTGATGTGGCAACAATCTTCTTAAAGACATAAAATGTGCATACTTTGTTGCTTTGACCTTTCTTCTTTTGATTTCATTTTCATATGAAAGTTGGGAATACCCATTATATTCTACGATCTTCCATAACTAAAGGGATGGAAAGAAGGAACACTGGAGGATGACACTTCTTATCCTATCTTATCTTTTGTTTTCTAGTTCAGTAAAGACCATAAATGTCTAAGATTTTCAAGTTTGTAACTCAGAAAAATAACCAATTTGCTATTGTGGACTATTAGCAAAACAGAAAGCTACATTTAATTCTTCTGGTTGAGATAGCACCATCTATCAAATTGTTAATCTTCAAAGATCCCTCTTGCTCAGGAGCAGTAAAAATGGCGCACCTGTGTCTTGTTCTGTTGACTTCTCTGGAATATAGTACTTACTTTTTGCTTTTCCTGGCACTTTGTCTTATTTTATTTTATTTTGATTTGATTTGATTTGATTTAACCTAAGGTGATTTGCTTTCAACTTAATGGTCAAATTTCAGGTTTATATAGTGGATATTTCCTGATAAACTATACAACATATAAGAATTGATTAAAAAATACCCCACCTCTGATATGCCTGTTTTTTTTTGTTTGTTTGTTTGTTTGTTTGTTTGGTGGGGGGTTTGCAGTTTTTGGCTGGGGCTGGGTTTGAACCCACCACCTCCAGCATATGGGGCCGGCGCCCTACTCCTTTGAGCCACAGGCATCACCCTGATATGCTTGTTATTAATTCAATACATTGTTAGTACCTTGTAAGCAAATCAATCTTGGTTTTGAATTACTGGTGGAAAACTCAGTTTGAATTTGTGGGAGGAGATCATGTAATATGATTCTTTTAACCTAATTTTAGTATTTAGTAGTATATATCTTAGATTGTATTTATTATCAAAGTGTTTTCATTTAGATACCCACCTGAGCCTGTTTAATAAAGATTTATGCTCCTGCTCCTTTTAATAAGCAGTTTTATATTTACAGAAATACAAGCAGGAAGTACAGAGAGTTCCCAAATATCTTCTCCTTCCACCATAGATTCCACTATTATAAACATTTGGTATGATTGTGGCACATTTTTTACAACCAAAGAGACTATTTTCATCATTATTGATGGTGATACACACTAAGGTTCATAGTTTACATTAGGATTCATTCTTGTTGTGTATTCTACGGGTTTTGATAAACACATTAATGACATGTACTCATCGCTACAGTATCACACAGAATTTCACTTCCCTAAAAGTCCCTTGTACTCCACTATTTATTCCCGTCTCCCTTCCTCTCCCAAATCCTTGGTAACTACCAATGTTTTTAACTACATCCCTAGTTTTACCTTTTCCAGAATGTCATATAGTTGGAATTCTACAGAGTTTAGCCTTTTTTCAGTAGCATCTTTAACTTAATAACATGCATTTAAGGTTTCTCCATGCTTTTTCATAGTGTGATATTCATTTATGATTGTTCAATATTTTATTGGATGAACCACAGTTTACACATTCACCTATCAAAGATGTGAAATTTGTTAGAATCAAACTGAGTCACTGTGTCAAGCCCTGACCAATGGAGCTGGGGAGGGCCATGAAGGGAGGGTTTTCATGCACATATGTCTGATAACAGGAACTATCACACAAGATGGCAAAACCACAATCTTGCACAAAGGCCACCATCACCTTACAAGGAGATCTGTCCAGTAACTGCCTGTCCAGCCTTATAATGAGTCCACCCTTATTACTGATCCTTGTAGCTGGGGGTAGTTATCACAAAAAAAAAAAAGTCATTTTCCTTATTTTGCCGTTCGAAACTTCTACTTGCCTCAACTTCTTTGAAAAAGCACACAGTTGATCACGTCATGCATATTCCCATTGCAACCCCATCCATGAATATATGTCATTTTCTTTTAGGGAGGGTCCCCCTCTCTGTTACTGGGTTTAACAAAGGACATCTTGGTTGCCATTAAGTTTTGGCAGTTATAAATAAAGATGTTTTAAGCCAAGCAGGGCGGCTCACAACTGTAATCCTAGCACTCTGGGAGGCCAAGGTGGGGGGATTCCTTGAGTTTTGGAGTTTGATCAGCCTGGGCAAGAGGGAGACCCCATCTCTATTAAAAATGAAAAAAAAATAGCTGGAAGTGGTGGAGCTTGCCTGTAGTCCCAGCTACATGAGAAGCTGAAGCAAGAGGATCTCTTGAACCCAGGAGTTTGAGGCTGCTGTGAATTATGATGATGCCATGGCTCTCTTCCCAGAGCAACAGAGTGAGACTCTGTCTCAAAAAATAAGAGAAGATAAAATAAAATAAAATAAAATAAAATAAAATAAAATAAAA
This sequence comes from Arctocebus calabarensis, assembly GCA_963573935.1. Taxonomy (NCBI): domain Eukaryota; kingdom Metazoa; phylum Chordata; class Mammalia; order Primates; family Lorisidae; genus Arctocebus; species Arctocebus calabarensis. The sequence goes on along the minus strand of CAUYON010068367.1, from coordinate 6,337 downwards.
TAAAATAAAATAAAATAAAATAAAATGATGCTTTAGACATTTGTGTACATGTTTTTGTGTGGATGGAACTTTTCATGTCCTCTGGGTTAAATGTCAAGGGTCATGCAGAAGAGCATGTTTAGTTTTATAAGAAACTTTATATTTGTATGTATGTATGTGTATATATATATATACAGAGAGAGAGAGAGAGAGAGATACTAGTCCACAATCAGATATATTGTTGTTGTTTGCAAATATTTTCTCCTCATCTGTGGCATGCTCCTTTTTAAATAGTTTTATTAATTTCCTTATTTGCTTGTACATGACCTTCAAAACCTAGAAAAGGCCTCTCCCATGGTATTTATTCAGCAAGTAAATGAAGATGCCCATTTAAAGATGCCAAAGGGATGAGTATCCCTTATCCAAAATGTTTAAAACAAGAAGTATTTTGGATTTTAAATGTTTTTCAGATTTTGGAATGTTTGCATTATGCACTTACCACATAGCATCCCAAATGTAAAAATCCAAAATCCAAAATGCTCTAATGAGTATATTAAGCATTAATACATGCTCCCAATTTTTTAGATTTTGGAGCATTTCAGATTTCAGATTTTCAGATTTGAGATGCTCAACTTGTGTAACATGGGATTCTGGGAAAGAACCAGTTATGTGCAGGCACATTTCTGCCATAGTCATTGAGAATAAATGCTAATATATTTCTACCCATCCTCCCAGAAACAGAATTTGAGTAGTTAGGCCAGAGAGAAGCTTGATGAAAATATGTCAATCAACTGTCAGAACTGCTGCTATTTCACAAAGAGTTACTTGCATTTTAGGTAAGAAAACTCACCTTTTTCCATCTGGATGCCAGCCTGCAGGACAGGAGGATTTAAACCATTACATCGCTGCATTGGACCAAGATAGCCGTACCCCTGACTTCTGCCCTTGCCAAACTAATCATACCCACTTCTCTCAGGTTAATTCACACTGTAGATTTTGGAAGCAGAGTTACCTTCTCATTTCAATTTTCGAGATAATTAACTTTTAAAAAAGAGTTATCTTGCTAAATCAACTCCGATAAAGTTTTGTGGACTACTGGGTAGCCTCAAAAGAATTAAAGAATTATCCATCCATTGAATCTGTAACAAAGCCTGAAAAATTCCTGGGACTATCCTGGAAACCAAGGAGAAGACACTTCATAGCAGGGTAGTGGGCTAAAAGTCATCTAAACAAGGGTAGCAGAAATCCGTGAAATAATACTTCATATGGCATTGTCTTTACAATGATAATTTGTGCTTATAGTTGAACTCTAGAAGCTATGTAAGAGCTTTCTATGAATTCATTTTAGACAGTTTTTTTTTCTAGTTTATTTTTCAAATACAAGTACAGTTAAGTAATGGCTGTTACTTAGATAATGTGTGCTAAAGCTGATTCACGGTCCTTGTCAAAAAAACTAGAAATACAGCTTACATGATGGTTCTGTCTTAAAAAATCCATTAAGTCATGCTTTGCAATCTATTGTCACCAAACACCAGGCAATTCTATCCTCAATAAGGTCCTACAAGCTGAACACAGCTAGTACAAACAAGCAAGATTGGAGATATCCCACCTGCAACTTCCACAAGCTTGACCTCTCGAGATTTCATTCACCTCCTGAATTAAAGAGTTTTTCTTCACCAAAGCATATTGGGTTCAGTGCTCATGACTACAGATCCCGGTCACATAAGAGTTGGCTAGTATTAAATACAGTGTAAAGTGTATTTAAAACATCTGCTACAAAGCAATCAGTGTTTGGATTATTGGCAAACATATTATTTGACAAGTCATAATGATCACAGAGGCACCTTGAATAGACAGGACTCTCTACAACTACAGATTGGCTTCCCAGTCCTAACTTGACAGAAGCACTGGGGCTAATCCTCAAATTTTACTCCTGCCCAGCACGAAGAAGCTTGCCATATAGGCCAGCAATGAAATTGGAGCCAGGCAACACTATTTGAAAGCAGAGTCATTTTCACAAAGAAAGACTGGCTGGAAGGACAGTAGAGTTGAACATACTCTTTCTACCAGGGACATGTTTAACTAAAGTCTAGATTCTTCACAAATGTTGGGCTCTCATTACAGCAGGAAAGAGGACTTTTTGCTTGTTCAATTCTAGTGTGCAAAGTTAGACTTGACGAGAGTTTTGATCAATGGCACATACAAGTTACATGACGGTCACTGTGGTCATGTCAACAGAATGACAGTTTAATATAGCATGAGCATTTTCTGGGGTGCTTTTAAGTATTAAAAGGCCAAAATTTGCCTAGTAGTTCAAGAATTTGACAATTTTCATCCAGCTATACATTTTTACATTTAATTCAATATTGTATTAAATGCAAAATATTAAAAATCTTCCCTTAACCTATGATCTTATTTTGAGTCCCTGGGTAGAAACTCGAGAGTTACATAGTTATCAAAAGACAGAATCACGCACTGTAGGGAGACAAAATCAGTCTAACATAAAGAGATGATTAACAGAAGTAATAATGATAAAAATGTATGTATATATTTTATTTTGTTTCTCTTTAACTTAAAGCTTTGCTGTTTCTCCTCCATGCAAGTTGGGGTCAATCTTATTAACAGCAATGTCTCTAGTGCTTTGTACATAGTAGGTCTCCAGTAAATGTTCTGTGGATGAGTAAATAAACCCACAAAAGCATATGAAACATTCAGGATCATAAATATATTTGGCCTGACTGTGAACTCAGTGTATTGTGAACAACTGTGCTAATGTATATATCCTTTGACAAAAGGTGGTGGAATTCTTATAACACAGTTTTGGAAGGGACACTTTTATGCCTTTTGGAATCTTGAGTGAAATATATAGAAATTCCCCCAAATAGAAGCAATGAATGAATGCTTTTTAGGCATTCATCCCTTCGTGTCTACTATTTCCATCAGTAATATCTGCTATTTCCCCTTGAGCTCCCTGTGATTAATAATCCTTTATTTTTTTTTCCAAAATTGCTGACATCTATGCCCTGAGCACTTGCTTTTCTGAGGAAACATCCTGACTTACATCCCCGGGAAGTTTATGTGCCAGTTGTGTATCAATGCTTACATAAGGATGCTATCATTCTTTTTTTTCAGCTTTCCGGGAAAAAAAGGAAAGAAGAAAAATAGAATTCCAGATAGAATTCTGAAAAACATGAAGAACATATTAGTATTTCAAAGACACAACTCTCATTGTTTAAATGACAGAGTAACGAACTCACCTCATTCCCTCTGCAAAACTGATTTCCTAAAGGAAAGTCTTGATTATTGATTTGACAAATAACAGGGAATACTTGTGTGAGATGGTTTACCCAAATTAGTGTTTTGTAACAATTTCATGTAGTCACACATTGATGTTTAGCTTAGCTTCTTTGCTGGAAACGATAGTTAATAACGGGATGGGGACTAGGAATGGCCAATTTAAACTCAATAGGTTTGCACGGTGTCTCAATTGTCACCTGAGACTTATTTCCTTACATCCCTCTTCATGCCACAGTCAACTATTCTCTCCTGAAAACTGGAGACATGACAATTCATTAGGAAAGAACCTTAGATATCCAGCTTCAAACACTCAGTTTTCTTCTAGTAGTTCGTTGGGAATCACAAGCTTGTGACTGTAAACCCAGAACACCTCCACGTCCCCAGTATGCCTTTGACATTGCATATACAGAAGCAATGCTGGAGAAGAGGGGGTAGGTTGGCCTCTCCCTCTTTCCCCAAGGTTGATCTTGTCTGGTGAGGGAGTTCACTCAACACAACAGCACTCAGAATGGACAGTGTTCACCAACACTTTTTACTTACATACCCGTGATGTTTGGTTTCCTTCCACCCCTCACTCCTTTTTTATGTGACTGCCATCTAAAAGATTGGTTGCCAAAGGTGTATTTTCCATTGCCTTATAACTAAGTCAGCACAATTTAATGTTTTTCTCTAGTAATATTTATCTTTTATTTTTTTAATATTTTATTTCAGATTAATATGAGGGTACAAAGGATTATGTTACATTGTTTTGCATTTGTCAGGTAAAGTGCAAATTATAGTTGGGCCCTTCATCCGGGGAGTGTGCCGTACACACTACGCCATGCCCACTAGGCGAGAGCACACCCATCCCGCCTTCCTCCTCTCTTCCCTTTCCTTTTCCCTCCACCCCCCATGCTCATTTTTTCTGGGCGTATAGTTGTTTTTCTATTGGTTTCACACTAGCATTGAGTACATTGGATACTCACTTTCCCATTCTTCTGATACTTAACTAAGGGTAATGTTCTTCAGCTCCGTCCAGTCATAAAGTCACCATCTTTTTTATGGCTGAATCGTATTCCATGTATACAAGTTTGTTATTAAGTACATTTAAAAATAAAAACTGCTGCATAACTCTTTTGCAAATATCTATTGAATCTACATGTCACTATGAATCCAACATCATCTGTTTCAAAAAGGCACAAACAAGGGGTGGCACCTGTGGCTGAATAAGTAAAGCACAGGCCCCATATGCCAAGGGTGGCGGGTTCAAACCCAGCCCCTGCCAAAGAACTGCAAAAAAAAAAAAAAGGCACAAACAAGGTCTTCTTTAAAAGTCAGAAATCTTACATAGCTCCTTTCTTTCGCTGAACTCATGCCAACATTCCACTTCCCCCATGGACTTTCATTCACCTCAATTGTTTTTCCAAAAACTTTTGCTCAGCTGGCCATACTTGGTTGAAACCATTCATCTACAAATCAGATACTTTCTGTCCCTACAAATCATCCAATCTAGTACTCATGTCAGTAGTTTGAAAGCGCCCTCTCTTTGGTGTCACAGGCGTTTTTACTTCTAGGAACAGCACACCACAGTACAAGGAGGAGCAGGTGAGAGGCAGGCCCTTATCTGGCAGAGAGGGAGAAAGGAATTCAGAATGTAATATGGGAAGGAGACCCGTTTCAACCACAGGTCGACTTTTTGTGGTCAATGAAATGGAGGTTGAGGATGTGACGTGCACGCTCCCAAATTTTCAATGCACAGGAGCCCTGAGTGACCCACGCATCCTGATCTGCAACGCACTCAGTGAAACATTCACTCATTCCAGGAATCTCACGCAGACTTGAGCCAGTCTGGAAAACACCCCATTAGCCTGTAAGTGGAGATGGCTGGAGACGGCTCAGGGAGTAGAGTGCTCCTGTCCTGCTCTCTCACAGCACAAACTGATCACAGCCTCAGACTCTGTGATGAGCACAGGGGTCGGAGTCAGACAGACGTGAGTTGGGAATACGTAGACTGCCACCTTTGATCAGAATGAACTGGGTGCAACTACTCCAATCTCTGTCCCCCAGTTTCCTCCCCTTATAAGTGGGGCTAATAACACCCCCTTGTGTGAGGACCACCTAGGGAGCCCCCTGTGAAGGGCCTAATGCAGCACACGACACCCCTGCCACCTTTGCCCCTTCCAGGCCTCCCTGCACAGCCTATTCAGTGGTCTCTGCTGCTCCCATCTCTCTACCCAAGTATGTGTGTGTGTTTCATTAGCTCTGCTTTAAAGATATAAAATGGCAGGAAACAACCTACATGTTACATTTTCCCTATTTTGTTTTGTTTTTTTAAAGCTTTTTTCTGTTTTTAAAAATCAGTTCTCAAAAAGCCTCTAAGTAATGGTTCTTCAAGGAGTGCGATTTCAGATCTAAAACCCAGTAGTGAGATGAATGTGAGGAAGAGAAAGCCTCCCTGCCCACATTGCGTCTGCCTTTTGGGTGGCCTTGAATAAAACTCCAACTGACCCTGGACAGTTGGACAGGAATAGTTTTGATCTTTGAAGAGAATCTAGAGTCATCACCGCCCACCTATACCTGCTTGCAGACTCTTGGCAAGGTCAGCAGAAGAGGGATTCTTCCCTAGTTGAGATGGAGGCTTACACAATCGGCTAGCTCCATTTCAGCTGAGCATACACTCTGGTCTGAGCAGATCTGATTCTACCACCCCCAGCAATGGGCAAACAGAACCGGCTTCTCTGCCTATCCTGTGCTCAATCAGGTATTTCTTTTTCTCTTTTTCTTTCTTTCTTTTTGGAGATAGAGTCTCACTCTCTCGCCCTGGGTAGAGTGCCGGGGCTTCACAGCTCACAGCAACCTCAAACTCTCAGGCTCAAGCGATTATCTTATTTCAGCCTTCCAAGTAGGTGGGACTATAGGTGTCTGCCACAATGACCGGCTATTTTTTTTTTTTAATAATTTTATTGAATCATAATTATGTACATTGGTGCAATCACAGGGCACGATTCATATACATTCAGAAATACTTTGATCATACTGTTACAGATATCCTTCATGGCATTTCCTTGATCACTATATAAAG
>CAUYON010068365.1:0-39309 GCA_963573935.1 Arctocebus calabarensis | reverse complement strand
GACATACCATTCATGATATTTTCTCGTTTACTATATGAAAACATTTTTGATCCGTATTTAGAAGTTTTCTCCTGACCCTTTGAATATGTACCACACATGTGATCTCACCCTTTGTCCCATCTCCCCCCACCCTCTCCCTCCTCTTCCCTCCCTCTCACCTTTCCCCGTCTTCCTGTGCAAAAATGGGTTGTAGCCTTCACTTGAACAATAAAGAATTTGTCTCATATTAGGGGTGTATACATTGGATACTTTTTCTTCCATTCTAGAGATACTTTGCTAAGGAGAACATGTTCCAGCTCCGTCCATTTAAAAATGAAAGAGGAAAAGTTACCATCTTTCTTTAAGGCTGCATAATATTCCATGGTATACATGTACCGCAGTTTATTAATCCATTCGTGTATCGATGGGCTCTTGGGCTTCTTCCATGACTTGGCAATTATGAATTGGGCTGCAATAAACAATCTGGTACAGATATCTTTGTTGTTCTGTAATTTTTGGTCATCTGGGTATATACCCAGTAAAGGAATTATAGGGTCAAATGGCAAGTCTATCTTTAGATCTTTGAGTATTCTCCAAACATCTTTCCAAAATGGATGTATTAGTTTACATTCCCACCAGCAATGTAGAAGTGTTCCCTTTTCTCCATATCCACGCCAACATCTTGTATGTAATTGGGAAACTTTTAGGATTTCCTAGGATTACTACTGTTGCCCTTGTGCTAAACGTGGGTCTCCTGTGAGTCTAAATTGTCACTGTCTCCCATTGTGAGACAAGCTCTATAGGGGAAATGAGCTCTTCTGTAGGTAGAGTGAGAATATCAGTCGGTATTAACGTGGAAGGAATCTTAGGGATGATATGGCTCAGCGACCTCCAAACTCCTGCTGCCTCCATGATTCCTGCTGTATCTGCTCAATCTCTGCACTGTTATTGATGCAGTATTTTCCTTTAATACCACTCACCATTTTATTTAAACAAGTATAGAAAGGAGAACTTGTATCATTACCGTAAATGGAAAACCAATATCACTTCCTATAAATAGAAGACAAAAGAAAAAAAAAGAAAAAGAAATACAATGAACACTCAGCAACATTATTAAATTCTAGCTAGGTACTGCAGGCTGTCCTAAGCTGGAGGCTCACTTTCTCTTCCTTGAAAAGGTAAATTAGCAGACATTAGAGAGGTGTTAACTGAAAACTCAAACCAGGCTGCGGATTTGGAGGATTGCAAGATAATTGAAAAGGAGATACATTTCTCACTAAGGATTAAACGCAACTTAATGCTGTACTCATGCCGCACCTAAAATCATCTCCTCTGCCCTATATTTTGGAGAAAAGGTGACTTTAGCTCAGCTTTCTCATTTTGTCAATGATAAAGTCGAGCATTGAGTGGATCATGACCCTTCTATACCACAGAGGCTCTCTCCAGGCTGGAGTTCTGATCACGCTGCATGGGTCACCCAAGGCTCACACTCCTGCCACCATCACCACTGAGAAATGTGTATGGATTCCATAGTCAAACAGCATTTTTTTTTAATCTTTTTTTTTTTTTTTTTTTTTAATGGGTGGGATTTCTAGGAAATCTAATTTTTTTATTTTTTAAGAGACAGAGTCTCAGTTTGTCACCCTTGGTAGAGTGCTGTGGCATCACAGCTCACAGCAACCTCCAGCTCCTGGGCTTAGGCAATTCTCTTGCCTCAGCCTCCCGAGTAGCTGGGACTACAGGGGCCCGCCTGGCTATTTTTTTGTTGCAGTCTGGCCAGGATCAGGTTCAAACCCGCCACCCTCTGTATATAGGGCTGGCGCCCTACTCACTGAGCCATAGGCGCTGCCCAAGTCAAACAGCATTTTTAACCACCATTAGGACATTTGTGTTTATTTTACTCAGTCTCAGAAACAGCACCATGAGACATATAGGTTCTGTTTGATCTGGGCTGTGTTATAGATACAGAAGCAAGATTACCTGGTATTCTAGGGCCACTGCTGGCTGGTGGCACAGCCAGGTCCCAGTTTTGCATCCTTCCTGCTAGATCACTCAGCCTCTCAGGGAAGCTGGCTTGATCTGCTCTCATCCCCATCTGCTTTGTGATTGAAATTTCTATAATGCACACTGATTATATTTTCCGTGAATAGGATGTGGTAGGCCCTTTACACGGTTGGAAGTCTTCAAGTTCACCTTCTCATTATTCTAGTTGAGGCATTCAGGAAAGGCAAACATCACTTTTCAAGCAAAACCTCATCTCTTCACTCTTACCTCGAGCACTAAGCAGGGCTGGTCTTTCTTGCTGCTATCAGGCTGAGCAGTCCAGCGACTGCTGCCGAACCAGGGCTGGGGAGTGATGTGAGCAGGGCAGCAAGCTCCAACCTGCACTTAGGGCAGGAACTCACATTCACACACAGCTCCTTCTCTCCCTGTGCACAGTATTCCCATGACCATATTTCAGAGACAATCACTTCTTATGAAATGAATTACACAAGTCCTGGACTTTTTAATATGTAGCTGCAATCTGTCTTCAAAGCTTTCTCTGAGAACTACCCGATAAAGTCGAAACTCATTAGCCTGGCATTCCAGTCCTTTCTTGGTGTGGGTAAGTGATTGTTCCAGTCTGCATGGGCTGACCTTCCAAGCTCGTCTGCCTGCTGAGAACTTCGGCCTTCCAGAGCAAACTCTAGCCGCACTCCCTGGCGTCCCACGAGCCAGGCGAGCAAGTGGCCTGACTGTCCTTCAAAGTTATTTCCTATTTTGTGAGAAAATTAATTGTGATGTGTCTCTTTGCACCTCTTTATTTTGACCTGCTATTTATACATCGGTCTTAAGTATTCAGTGCATGGTTCGCTGGCCCCGTACCTTTTCTTAGGTTGGGGTGTGTTTCACTCGGCGCATCGCAGTGCCACCTGCTCAGTATATCACATGTGAAGTCCATGTGTGCACACGTGTGGCCAGGAGGTCCGCTCCTAATCAAGGTGTAATAGCAAAATGTTAAGAGTCTTAGGAGCCAGCCAGGTAAAGGAGTTTGGACTCGTGTTGATTTCACTCTCAGTTGTTGAGACAGAAAGTTCCAGCACACACCTTGAGTCAGGTGTGGCATTCCTTTTTCTCTCTCCTGGGCCCCTAGGAAGGGAGAAGAGACACTCCTATCGACACCCTTGCCAGCTACCCAGCCTTTGTAACTCTACTTCTCACTGGATGGAGTCCTTTCTGTCCCAACAAAGAGGAAGCAGGAGAGAGCTTCAAAGACCTCTCTTTCTTTCATTCTTTCCAGGGCTCCCTTCCTCTTTCTTTGTTTCCTGCCCTCTGTGGCTGGCTACAAAGTTTCTTCCTGGTGGCCTTGAGGAGACTCTAGTCAGAGGAATTCACTGCCTGGGCTGAGAAATCAGGGCGAAGATTCCGAATGAGTCCTGGAGTCCCTCCCGGGAAGAGGTTCTGCTGCCTGGGCTGGAATTGTGGGAGGCCGTTGTCATGGTGACTCCAGCAGTGGGCACAGGAGAGGGGAAACCAAGAGGGGGGAAGGAAAGGGGGATAAAGGAGGTGAGAGAGAGAGGGAGAGAGAGACAGGGAGACAGAGAGAGAGAAGGGAGGGAGTTTTCTGGAGGACAGGAGAGTCTTTGATTTGGGGACAACAGTAAGAGGCAGGTGGGTAGCAGTGGAGGTAAAAAGTGAGAGGAAGAGAGAGGGGAAGAGGCGGGAAGGAGGAGAGGGGTGAGCAGAGAGGAGGGCCTCCTGGAGGAGGCTGAGGGGAGGATGAAACAAGGGGCTGAGGAATGCACAGGGCTGGTGTGGAGAGGGTGGGCGCCAGCCTACCTCCCAGAGTAATCCTTAATTATCGCCTGATGTTTCCCATCTCTATCTGCTCTTTGATCTCCTATGTTGCACATTAAATATGAGCAACAAATGCCTGCATCTCATGTTTAAAAACTCGGTGAGGCGAGACTTCAAAGCGAGGAGTGGAACAAAACGGCAGTGCGCCTGGTTTTTTGTAGCACGGGTTTGCTGGCACAATTAGGTTAAATGGAGCCCTGAAATCCCCTCCCTATCGGGGCTGGTCCCTGTGCTTGTTCCCACCACCGGCTGGCAGAGTTAATGAAATCAACGGCCCAGGCTTCTCAGCCATCAGCCATCAGCCATCAGCTCTCAGGCCACTGTTGACCCACAGAGGAGCTGCCTAGAGCCTGGCATCTAGGACCAGGCCCTGGGGAGGCCTTCCCTCACCAGGTTTCCACTTCAGGTGCCTGAGGTCCCAGAGGCAGCGGAGTCCATGCCCTGTGCAGTCAGATTTGGGTCTGGTTTTCCCCTCCTTAAATGCAGGGACCAGACCAGACTCTTCCAATGTCCTCTCCAATGCTAACGCCCTTTCTGGACTCATTTCAAGGACCTTGCATGGCACCTCTGCTGGGCAGTCACTGAGGAATCCTGGTGTCAAAGGCCTCATCCCATCCTAACAGCAGGTGCATGGCCTGCACCAGCCTTTCTTGGCCCCAGTGCCCATTAGCCATTTCCTTTCCCAAGGTTCCTTCTAGATCTATTACCTGGACCATACCCACCCGACTCACAGGGAGACAATTTATAAGCTATTAACACCAGGTTGGGAGAAGTTAAAGGGGGTATTTGCATCTTGAAAAAGCATATTTGGAGAGAAGGTAATGACTCAGGCAAAGGAAGGTCTTTGAGGTCCCGGTCCTTGGATTTCATGTTTAGGAGGATGTGGAAGTGCTGGTGGCTCTCGAATCCTGCCACCTAGGGGAATTATTGCCCTGTCTGTGATCATCAGTGTGTGTATTGTGGTGGTGTCATGCTGGGGGATGGGGGCTGAGGCCGTACTTCTGCCCGTGCTTTTACCATCATGTCTTCTCTCCTCATCATCCTCCATTTTGCAGAAATGGGACCTAAGCACAATGGTGGCTGCTCTGGGCACAGGGGGATGGCAGAGGAGGGAAGATGAGGAACTGCCTTAGAAGAGCTCACAGCCAGGGCAGGTGCTGCAGGAAGCCCTGATAGAACAATTCTACTTTCTAGGGTATTCACAGAACAAAGAACTGGGTCCAGTCTCCCATGGGGCTCCCCCGATGCCCTGAGGCTCTGCCCCTTTATAGCCTTCTGCAGGTACTTCTTCAGGGCCCTCTCTCCTGGAGCTGTGACTGAGTGGCAGAGTGAGCCACCAAGCACTCCTAGAGGGCTACTGGCAGCCACAAAAGTTATTTTACAGAATGTGGCCCCAGAGACATGACATGCAGAGTGGCAACAGCCAATAAGTGCCACCCAGGGAAGGCGTGGGGTGGAATGAGGCAGGAAGGAGCTTCCATCCTGGGTCAGTTTCATCCAGCCGATGGTATGAAGACAAGAGTTGAGTGGAAAGTTGCTTTTTCTTTTCTTGGCATTTGAGAGATTTGGGGAGCTCAGGTAGTCCTGTATTGGCCTCTGGGCTCATGAACAGATTAATGAGATCCCACAAGGGATGGCAGAACCCAGATATTTGTTTCCCAGTGTAAGGACCTTGGAAAAAGTGGTGACACTTCCAAGTCCTCTTAGAGGCCTCTAGCAAAAGAGGGAAGCTGAAAAGAGAGGAGGTGAGGGGTTCTGCCCTGGATGATGTCAGAATCTTTCAACTCAGCACCTCTGAGATATTAGGAGGTTTATGGGAGCAGTTTAGCAGATGGGCATTCCAGTCTCTGCATCAGGATAATACAATGACAAACAAGATGAACACACACAATCTCTCATCTGTTCACAACCCTTCACCTCCTGAGCCAAATGCCATCCACTCGAGAATAAAGTAGATCAGGATTGAAGGAGGGAGAGCAAAGAACAGTGGTTTAATATTTTTTATAACCTTCCATCCTATCGGACTCTTCTAAAAGCTGGGAAGCAGGCTGTCTGAGGAAGAAGACTCAGGATTCTAGACATATTCGTTTAATCTGTGGCAAATCAGTCAGCATATGGTTGGCTGTGCTGCAGTAACAAGTGGCCGGCCCCCATATCTTGCAGAGCATTCTTATACTTCTTGTTATGAAACTTTCTGCCATGTGGATTGCTCCTCATCACAGCACAGTGTTTAACCCCAGGCTCTGGGCCAGACTTCATGGGTCTTTCCAAGTCATCTGGGATTAATGACATAATGCTCTGTGCCTCAGTTTCCTCATTTGTGAAGGGAGACTATGCTATAGTTCAGATGTGAGGATTAGAGGACCAAAACAGTGCCTAGCACTTAGTATTCAATAAATGTTTTCTATTATTTCATTTGGCTCTCATATAATCTCTGAGGGCAATAGGAAAGTTATAAGCTCTTTTCATGGGGAGAGAAATGCAAGATTTTGCTCAGCTCACAGATGGTGAACTGTTCTTTGCCTATTTTTTTGTAATGCCAGGTATAGAGAGAAGTGGAATTGACAGTCTTTTTTTTTTTTTTTAATTAAATCATAGCTGTGTACATTAGTGCAATCAAGGGGTATAATGTGCTCATTTCATATACAATCTGAAATATTTTCATCAAACTGTTTAACATATCCTTCATGGCATTTTCTTAGTTATTGTATGAAGACATTTATATTCTGCATTTAGTAAGTTTCACCTGTACCCTTCTAAGATGCACCATAGGTGCGGCCCCACCAATTACTCTCTCTCCACCCCAAACTCTCCCCACCCCTCCCTTCTGATATTCTTATGTTACAGTTGGGTTATAGCCTTCATATGAAACCTGTAAATTAGCTTCATACTAGGGCTGAGTACATTGGATACTTTTTCTTCCATTCCTCTTGAGATACTTTGCTAAGAAGAATATGTTACAGCTCTGTCCATGAAAAATGAAAGAGGGAAAGTCTCCATCTTTCTTTAAGGCTGCATAGTATTCCGTTGTATACATGTACCGCAATTTATTAATGCATTCGTGGGTTGATGGGCACTTGGGCTTCTTCCATGACTTAGTGATTATGATTTGGGCTGCAATAAACATTCTGGTACAGATGTCTTTGTTATAATGTGGTATTTGGCTATTTATTTTAATTAATTTTTTTTTTTTTTTGTAGAGACAGAGTTTCACTTTGTAGTCCTCAGTAGAGTGCCGTGGCATCACACAGCTCAAAGCAACCTCAAACTCCTGGGCTTAGGCGATTCTCTTGCCTCAGCCTCCTGAGTAGCTGGGACTACAGGTGCCCACCACAACGCCCGGCTATTTTTCTGTTCTGCAGTTCAGCCGAGGCTGGGTTTGAACCCGCCACCTTTGGCATATGGGTCTGGCACCCTACTTGATGCGCCACAGGCGCCACATAATGTGATATTTGGTATTCTGGTTATATACCTAGTAAAGGAATTATAGGGTCAAATGGAAGGTCTATTTTTAGATCTCTAAGTACTCTCCAAACATCCTTCCAAAGGAATATATTAGTGTGCATTCCCACCAGCAGTGCAGAAGTGTTCCTTTTTGTGCCCATCCTCACCAACTTGTCTGGTTTTGGGATTTTGTCATGTGGGCTAATCTTACTGGAGTTAGGAGGTGATAGCTCAAAGTAGTTTTGCTTTGCATTTCTCTGATGACTAAGGATGGTGAGCATTTTTTCATGTGTCTGTAGGCCGTGTCCCTGTCTTCTTTAGAGAAGTTTCTCTTCAAGTCCTTTGCCCACCTGGAGATGGGATCACTTGTTCTTTTCTTGCTAATACGTTAGGGTTCTCTGTGTATTCTTGTTATTAATACTTTCTCTGAAGCATAACTTGCAAATATTGTCTCCCATTCTGAGGGCTGTCTGCTTGCTATACTTACTATGTTCTTGGCTGTACAGAAGCTTTTTAGTTTGATCAGGTCCCAGTAGTGTATTTTTGATACTCCTTTAGTTGCCTTGGGAGTCCTCCTCATAAAGTATCCACCCAAGCCATTTCCTTCAAGAGTTTCCCCTGTAGTTTCTTCTAATATTTTGATCGTATTATGTCTTAAGTTTAAATCTTTGATCTGAGAGTCTAGCTTAGTTAATGGTGAGAGGTGTAGGTCCAGCTTTAGTCTTCTACAGGTCGCCAGCCAGTTCATCCAGCACAATTTGTTAAATAGGAAGTCTTTTAGCCACTGAATGTTTTTAATTGGCTTGTCAAAGATCAAGTAATGGTAAGTAGCTGGATTCATCTCTTGGTTCTCTATTCTGTTCCAAACATCTACCTCTCTGTTTTTGTCCCAATACCATGCTGTTTTGATCACTATTGATTTATAGTACAGTCTCACGTCTGTTAGCATGATTCCGTCTGCTTTGTTTTTATTTCTGAGTAATGTCTTGGCTATTTAAGGTTTTTCTGACTCCATATAATACGAAGTATTCTTTCAAGATCTTTAAAATATGACAATGGAGCTTTGATAGGAATTGCATTTAAATTATATGTTGTTTTGGGTAGTATACACATTTTAACAATGTTGATTCTTCCCAGCCATGAGGATGGTATGTTTTTCAATTTGTTAACATTTTCAGCTATTTCTTTTCTTAAAGTTTCATAGTTCTCTTTATAGAGATCTTTCACATCCTTTGTTAGGTAAACTCTCAAATATTTCATCTACTTTGGCACTACTGTGAAAGGAATAGAGTCCTTGACTCTTTTTTCAGCTTGGCTATTGTTCGTATATATAAAGGCTACAGATTTATAGGTGTTGATTTTGTGGCCTGAGACATTGCTGTATTCCTTGATCACTTCTGAAAGTTTTGTAGTAGAATCCCTGGTGTTTTCCAGATATACAATCATATCATCTGTGAAGAGTGAAAGTTTAATCTCTTCTGATGCTATGTGGATACCCTTGATTGCCTTTTCTTCCCTGATTGCAATGGCTAAAACTTCCATTAAGATGTTGAAGAGCAGAGAAGACAATGGGCAGCCTTGCTTGGTTCCTGATCTAAGTGGAAATGGTTTCAATTTAATTCCATTAAATATGATACTGGGTGTGGGGTTGCTGTAGATGGCCTCTATCAGTTTAAGAAATGTCCCTTCTATACCAATTTTTTTAAGTGTTGATCATGAAGGGATGCTGGATATTGTCAAAAGCTTTTTCTGCATCAATTGAGTGAATCATATGGTCTTTATTTTTTAAATTTGTTTATGTGCTAAATTGCATTTATAGATTTACGTATGTTGAACCAGCCTTGAGACACTCGGATAAAGCCCACTTGGCCATGGTGTATAATTTGTTTGATGTGTTGTTGGATTCTGTTTGTTAGTATCTTGTTAAATATTTTTGCATCGATATTCACTAGTGATATTGGTCTATAGTTTTCTTGTTGGGTCTCTTCCTGGTTTAGGGATCAAGGTGATGTTTCCTTCATAGAATGTGCTTGGTAGTATTCCTTCTTTTTCTAAATTTTGGAAGAGGTTTAATAATACATGTACTAGTTCTTCTTTAAAGATTTGGTAGAATTCTGACGTGAAGGCATCTGGTCCTGGGCTTTTCTTTTTAGGGAGATTTTTTATAGTTGATGCTATTTCAGAACTTGGTATTGGCCTTTCAACATTTCCATTACATTCTTTTTACGTCTTGGTAGGTGGCGTGCTTCCAAGTATTGGTCATTTTCCTTCAGATTTTCTTTATTTCTGAGAGTAAAGTTTCTTGTAATATTTGTTAAGGATTTTTTGATTTTCTGAGGTGTGTGTTGTTATTTCGTGTTTACCATTTTTATTTGATGAAATTACAGATTTGACTCTTTCTTTCCTGATTAGCTTCGCCAAAGTTTTATCTATTTTTTTGACCTTTTCCAAAACCAACTGTTTGATTTATTAATCTGTTATATAATTCTTTTGTGTTCAATTTCATTTAATTATGCTCTAATTTTGGTCATTTCTTATCTTGTGCTCGGTTCGTGTTGGAATGTTATTCCTTCTCCAGTTGCTTCACATGTCCCATTAACTTGTTAACTTTCCCTCTTTCCATTCTTCTGAGGAAGGCTTGCAGTGCTATAAATTTCCCTCTTAGGACTGCCTTTGCAGTATCCCAGAGGTTCTGATAATTTGTGGCTTCATTGTCACTTTGTTCCAAAAATTTGGTAATTTCCTTCTTATCTATGACCCATCTATCCTTCAGCACAAACTTATTTAATTTCCATGTTTTTGTATGAGTATGCCCTTTCCTGTTGTTGTTGACTTCAACTTTTATTCCCTGATGGTTGGAGAAGATGCAAGGAACAATTTGTATTCTTTTAATTTTGCTGAGGTTAGACTTGTGACCTAGGATGTGATGAATTTCGGAGTATATTCCATGGGGTGATGAGAAGAACGTGTATTCTATTTTATTAGGATGAAATGTTCTGTAGATGTCTGTTAAATCCAGTTGTTGAATGGTTAAGTTTAAATCTAAAATTTCTTTACTTAGCTTCTTTTTGGAGGATCTGTCCAACACTGCTAAAGGAGTATTAAAATCTCCAGCTACTATAGAGCTGGAGGAAATCAAGTTACTCATGTTCATTAGAGTTTTTCTTTTAAATTGAGGCGCATTCTGGTTGAGTACATAAATATTAATAACTTAAATCTCATCATATTGACTAGTACCTTTAACAAATATGAAATGTCCATCTTTATCCTTCTTTACTTTGGTTAGGTTAAGGCCTATTGTATGTACAAATAAGATTGCAACACCTGCTTTTTTCTGTTTTCCATTTGCCTGGAATATAGATGACCATCCCTTCACCTTGAGTCTAAATTTATCTTTTATGGTACGATGAGTTTCTTGTATGCCGCAGATATCTGGCCTGAGTTTTTGTATCGAGTCAGCCAACCTATGCCTCTTTAGAGGGCAATTTAAACCATTCATATTAATTGAAACCAATGATAAATCTCTAGAAAGTCCAGTGGACATTTTTAATCCTTTCATCAGTGTAGAAGTTGAAATTTGATAAAAAGTTTCTGGGTGAGTTTACTTTTGTGGTGCAGGATTTTGCTGGTCATTATGGAGGATAGGTCTGAGAATATTCTGGAGAGTTGGTTCAGTTATAGGAAATTTCTTCAACATGTGAATGTCATTAAAGTATTTAATTTCTTCATCATAAATGAAACTCAGTTTAGCTTGTTACAGGATCCTGGGCTGAAAGTTCTTTTGTTTTAGGGGATTAAAAGTTGATGACCATTCTCTTCTAGCTTGAAAGTTTTGATCAGAGAGATCTGCAGTTATTCTAATGTTCTTCCCCTTGTAGGTAATGGTTTTCTTACGTCTGGATGCTTTTAGAATTTTCTCCTTCATATTAACTTTAGTGAAGTTAATTATGATGTGCCTGGGGGATGACTTATTTGGGTTGAGTCATGCTGGGGTTCTGAAACTATCTAAATTTCAGAATCTCTTGGCATGTCTGGAAGGTTCTTTTTTATAATCTCATAAAGAAGAGACTCCGTGCCTTGTGATGCCACTTCATTGTTTTCAGGTATCCCTATAAAGCGAATGTAGGTTTTCTTCGAGTTGTCCCAGAGCTGTCTGAGAGAATGATCTATTTTTGCCTTCCATTTCTCTTCCTCTTTGAAAGTTTTTGAGTGTTCGAAAGCTTTGGCTTCCATGTCAGAAATCCTTTTTCGCTTGCTCCATTCTGTTACTGAGGGATTGTACTGTATTTCTCAGATCTTTGAGGGTTTCAACTTCTTGTCTCAATGTGTCAAAATCTTTGGTCATTTTGTCTTTGAATTCGTTCAGTTCTTGAGACATCTTTTGGGTCATCCTTTCGATTACTGCTTGAAATTCTAATTCATCTTTTCCTCCATTCCGCTGATCTTATTTGCTATCCAGACACTGAATTTGATTTCTGACATCTCAGCCATTTGCTTATGCAAGGGATCTTGTATTATATCTACCTTACCATTCCTTGGGGGAATTGATCTACTCTGATTATTCATATTGCTAGAGTTTTTCTGTTGATTCCGCCTCATGATTATTTTTCACCGTTGTGGAGGTGTCTTAGAGTTGTGGAGGTGTCTCTCCCAGATCAGACCCTGGACGGATCACTCTGTTGTTGCTGGATTTTTGTAGAGAGTGACCCTGTGTAGCTCCTCTGGGATTGCCCCACCCAGGGAGTTCTGGCTGGGGGAGCAGCTTGGGAGTGTGGCACGCTCAGATCAAGCAGTAGGGCACGGGATGGGGCAACTGGTGGTCTTTGCAAAGGGAGCCCGTGTCTCCAGCAGTCTCTCGCTGAGAGGACGGCTCTGGAGGGAAGGCACGGGTTGTGCAGCCTCCTGAGTCCCTGACCAGACTGCCAGCCGTCGGAGGTAGAGAGGGTAGGGGAGGAGATAGGTTGTGTGGCTCCCAGAGTTCCTGGCCCAGGCAGACAGGCAGAGGCCTGGCAGCTTCGTGGCGGGGTCCATGGCTAGTATGGGCGGCAGGCAGGGGCCCAGCACAGGGTTCCCAAGCAGAGTTCCTGGCTACAGCAGGCCAGGCGTCCCTGGCTGCTGCAAGCAGAGGGCTGAGTACCGGATCCGAGCCGCATGGGGGTCCTGGCAGGCTGAGGCCAGGTAGGGCACAGATGGGCTCCCCATGGCAGTCCTAGCGGATTTCCTGGCTGCTGCTGGGCCAATCGGGTCATGAGGGAGCCCCAGCTGAGTTTGTGATCACTGCTGGCCGTGGGCCAAGGCCCAGCGGGGTGCCAATTGGGTCACACGTGGTTTCCGGTGGAGTAGAGTTCCTGGCCGCTGTGGTCTGCTGACCTGGGTCACAAATGGGATCCAGCGGATGTTCCGGTGGGCTGCAAGCCAAGGCCGGGCACGGCACAAATTGACACTGCATGGGAGACCTGGTGGACTTCCTGGCTGCTGCTGGGTGGGCTAAGGCTCAGCAGAGTTCATGGCTGCTGCAGGTGGCGGGCTGAGGCCTGGTGGGGCACTGATTGGAGCCGCTCCTGGGTCCCAGCTGCGTCCCTGACCTGGGCGCTGGTGGGGGCTCAGGGAGGCCCTGGAGTCTCTTACCTGGCGGGCCCCTTGGTCTGGCAGATAGGGAGGGTGGGTGCTGCTCATGTCCTCCTCCCTCAGTTTCAACAGAGGTCAGGCTTGTGGTGTGTTAGTAAGCGGGGAAGGGTGTCCTGGAAGTTCAGAATGGCAGAAAACTTCAGTTCAGTTTTTCTGCCTGAAGCATGGTTTCTGGAAGTTGCAGCTTGCCTCAGAGGTGACCTGCAGTTATCACTTCTCTCTCTCTCTACTGGGCTCCCAGTCTTTAACTTAGTTTGGCAGTTTCTGAAGGTTATCTTTCCTTTTAGACAGGAGCCTCTGTAGGAATCTGGTTCCAGTAGGCCATCTTGCTCCTCCCCTTGTCACCATCTTAATTCTTAATAGGTTTTAATAGTTAAAAATTTAGGGTTTCTACCTTTCTATTTTATTATTAAAATATTAGTCACTTTTGAATAGATAATCCAAAATGGAAATTTCTAAAAGTATGCACAGTGAGGTATCCTCTTTCCTTCAT
This sequence comes from Arctocebus calabarensis, assembly GCA_963573935.1. Lineage (NCBI taxonomy): Eukaryota > Metazoa > Chordata > Mammalia > Primates > Lorisidae > Arctocebus > Arctocebus calabarensis. The sequence goes on along the minus strand of CAUYON010068365.1, from coordinate 25,928 downwards.
TTTCCCATGCACTTATTCTTCTCTAAAGCCACCAGTATTACCTGTGGTTTTTATGTCCTTCCGGAGATATTGAGTGCATATACAAGCAAATCTATATATGTCTGCATATATATTCTTTGTTTGTATTGATTTTATTCAAATGATAGTCAATTATGTATGTGCTTTCCTGACCTTGCTTTAATTTTTAACTTTATCTTAGAAATTATTCCCTATTGGTACATGTGGCACTGTATGACAATCCCTTTGCATAGATGTACTGTAACTAATTTAATTTATCCCCTTGGGGAATAATTACAAATAATGTTAGTATGAATAAGCACTGTTTTCAATTTTTCAATTGGAAAATTGTTTCAATTTTTACATTTTTTTTTTTTTGCCCCTTGAGACAGAGTCTCCCTCTGGTACCCTGGGTAGAGTGCCTTGGCATCATAGCTCACAGCAAACCTCAAACACTTATGTTTGAGTAATCTTCTTGTCTTAGCCTCCTTAGTAGTTGGGACTATAGGCGTGCACTACTATGCCTGTATTTTTCTATTTTTAGTAGATACAGGGTCTGGATCTTGGTCAGACTGGTGTGGAACTCGTGAAGTCAAACAATCCACCCACCTTGGCCTCTGAGAGTGCTGGGATTACAGGTGTGAGTGACTGTGCCAGCCTTGACATTGTCTTCCAACTATCAAATATTTATTCTAAAACATTGTATACTGATCTCTTTTAAGTACCTTAAATCTAAAAATTCTAAATAAAATTCCACTTCATATAGTAAGTATGTCATGAATACATATTCATTGTTTCATGAATTCAAGCATGATTCAAAGAAATGAAATCTATTAACAAAATAAAAATGAATGTTAGGAAAGCTAACAATATGTGAGGAAGGAAATAAGGAAAATTTTTCAAAAGAAAATACTAGTATGAATAGGGAGGCCTAATTAATAGGTCAGAATCTTGGAATTCTGAAAAAATTAATGAAAAGATAAACCCTGCTTATTTGATCAAGGGGCTAAAAGGGAGAATAAGCACATACACAAAATAACATAACCATGGAAGCAAAAGAAATTGAAATTTTCATTAGAGACTGCTTTGAAGACCTCTGTGCAAATGAGTTTGAGAGCCTAAATGAAATGGACTCTCCCAGGGAAATGCAGATTAGTAGAGTTGACCTTGTTAAAATTAGAAAGGGTATAAAAAGGCAATTTCCATAAGGAAATAGAGGAAGTTATTAAGTAATACCTTACAGAAAGCACCACACCCATATCGTTTTACAGGGGAATTCTACCAAACCTTTAAAGACCAGATAATTTCAATGTTTTATGAATTGTTGCAGAATATTGAGCACGAAGAAAAACTTCCTCATTTGCTCCTGCTCTTTGTGGGGTGGGGAGCTTATAACAGATTTTAATCAGACCTTGAGAAACATAAATTTGTTTGATAATTGTAAATGTCCTTTTTCACTTATTGATGTTTATAGCATGTTTTTAATAGAATACAATACAAGTACCAGGTGTCATGACTCATGCCTATAATCCTAGCACTCTAGCAGGCTGAGGACAGTGGATTGCTTAAGTCCAGGAGTTTGAGACCAGCCCGAGCAAGAAGGAGACCCTGTCTTTACTAAAAGTAGAAAAAGTAGCCTAGTGTTGTGGCAGGTACCTGTAATCTCAGCTACTCGGGAGGCTGAGGCAAGAGGATTGCTTAAGCTTAAGAGATGGAGGTTGCTGTAAGCTATAATGATACCACAGTACTCTACCCAGAGCAACAGAGTGAGACTCTGTCTAAAAAATAAATTTATAAACTGTAATATAAATGAAAATGCCTGATTTTTACAGCCCGTAGTACCTCAATATTTGCTTTTTAAATATGTAACATAAGTTTTACCATTTTAACCATTTTACATATACAATTCACTGTCATTAAGGTTATTTACATTGTAGTGTAGCTATCACTGCCATCCATCACCAGAACTTTTGCATCATCCTGAACTCAAACTCTGTATCCGTTAAACAGTAACTCTTCATTACTCGCTGAATCCATTTTCAGGCAACCTCTATTCAACTTTGCGTTCTCTGTGATCTTGACTACTCTTGAGTATTTCATGTAAGTAGAACTACAGAATATTTGTCATTTGGTGCCTGACTTACTTCACTTAGCATAATAACTCTAGGGATTATACATATTGAAGCATGTGCCAGAAATTTGCTTCTTTTTAAGACTGAATAATATTCCATTGTATGGGAAAACCACATTTAGTTCATGAATTTATTTTTCGTTAGACACTTGAGTTGGTTCTACTTTTCTGTGATTGTGAGTAATGCTGCTCCAATGTGGGTATGTATGAGCCTACTATTTCTGTTACTACTTGTTTTTATAATACTTGTAAGTATTAGCCAATGTAGTTAGACAAAAGGGAAAAATCAATTAGAGGCGTAAATTAACATACAGAAATTTATAACCTTCAGCAGCAATAGTGTATAACCTTAGAACTCATTTACAATATCAACAAAGTAGGTTAAATATTTCGGAATAAGTTTAAAAGATGTACTGTGACTGAAATTCTAAAGATCTTGATTCACCATAAGTTAATTTATGAATGTAACAGAAGTATCAGTACAGAGATACCAGTGACCTTTTGTTAGGAATTAGCTAAGCTGATATAGAAAAACATGCTAGAATAGGCAGGATAAAATGTGTGTGTGTGGGGGGGTTGTATAGGTGTCAAATATTAAAATATATAATAAAACTTACATAATTAAAAGTGTGGTAGTCACATATGAAGACAAATAGATCATTGGAATGTCTTGAAAAGTACATGAATAGTCCCAGGTATGTACACAAAATGAATATATGATAAAAGTGATACCTTAAATTTCTAGGGCTAAGATGAGTTTATTAAATAAGTAATTATGGGACCATCTGAAAAAAGGTAAAATTAGACTCCTAACTCTTAACCATTCACAAGAATAAACTCCAAGTGAATTAAGGTCAAATGTAAAAATGATACTATGAAATTACTAGAAGAAAACATTATGAAATCCTCCTTAAGCCTGATAGGAAAAGAGTTTTCTACCTATAGCTTCACATTCACAGGCAATGAAAATAATGGCCAGTCTAAACAATATAAGGATAATTTTTGCATGGCAGAAGCAAAACAAACCCACAAGAAATTCAAAGGACACTTGAAAGTGTGTGAAAAGGTTTTGTAACATACACCACTGATAGAATGCTAATATCCCTAACATGTAACAAACTCTTAAAATCTTAGAGACAGACAAAACCCCAGTGAAAAAATGGGGAAAAACACATGAACAGGGTGGCTCCTGTGGCTCAAAGGAGTAGGGTGCTGGCCCCATATGCCGGAGGTGGTGGGTTCAAACCCAGCTCCGGCCAAAAACTGCAAAAAAACCCCCCCTAAAACCAAAAAAAAAATACACATGAACAGTCATTGCTGAAAAAAGATATGAAAAAGAACCCTTAATCATAAGGAAAAGAATGCAGACTTACTGAGAGGTAAATGCAGATTAACAGCAGAACTGAAATATAATTTCTCACCTATCAATTTGGTGATAATTAAAAGTTTCTATGGGGAAACAGGCATTCTCTTTCATTGTGTAAATGCAAATTGGTATAGCCTTGCTAGAGGAGGATTTGGCACAAATCATAAAGCTATGTATGTATCTCCCTTTTGAGCCAACAAACCCACATCTAGGAATCTGCCTTGAAAATACACCTCCAAAAATATGAAAAAGGCACAAGGATTGTAACATTGATTGCATTTTCAAAACACTAGAAACAACCTAAATTCTTTTTTTTTGTTTGTTTTTTTCGGTTCACCAACATTTTTTTTTTAATTAAATCATAGCTGTGTACATTAATGCAATCATGGGTTACAATGTGTTGGTTTTATATACATTTTGAAATATTTTCGTCAAACTGGTTAATATTGCCTTCGCTGCATTTTCTTACTGTGTTAAGACATTTATATTCTACACTGAGTAAATTTAACATGTACCCTTGTAAAATGCATCATAGATGTGGTCCCATCAATTACCCTCCCTCCCCCCCATCATTTTCCCTCCCCTCTCCTCCCTCTCCTCTTCCCCTTCTTCTTGGGCTATAGTTGGGTTGTGGCTTTCATATGAAAGCTGTAAATTGGTTTCATAGTAGGGCTGAGTACATTGGATACTTTTTCTTCCATTCTTGAGATGCTTTGCTAACAAGAATATGTTCCAGCTCCATCCATATAAACATGAAAGAGGTAAAGTCTCCATTTTTCTTTAGGGCTGCATAATATTCCATGCTGTACATGTATCACAGTTTATTAATCCATTCGTGGGTCGATGGGCACTTGGGCTTCTTCCATGACTTAGCAATTATGAATTGGGCTGCAATAAACATTCTGGTACAGATGTCTTTATTGTGGTGTGATTTATGGTCTTCTGGGTATATACTTAGTAAAGGAAGTATAGGGTCGAATGGAAGGTCTATTTTTAGATCTCTAAGTACTCTCCAAACATCCTTCCAAAAGGAACATAGTAGTGTGCATTCCCAACAGCAGTGTAGGAGTGTTCCCTTTTCTCCACATCTATGCCAACATCTCTGCTTTTGGGATTTTGTCTTGTGGGCTAGTCTTACTGGAGTTAGGTGATATCTCAGAGTAGTTTTGACTTGCATTTTTCTGATGATTAAGGATGGTGAGCATTTTTTCATGTATCTGTAGGCTGTGCACCTGTCTTCTTTGGAGAAGTTTCTCTTCAAGTCCTTTGCCCACCCTGAGATGGGATCACTAGTTATTTTCTTGCTAATACGGTGGAGTTCTCTGTGTATTCTTGTTATCAAACCTATGTTGGAGCCATAACTTGCAAATATTTTCTCCCATTGTGAGGGCTGTCTGCTTGCTATACTTACCAGGTTCTTAGCTGTACAGAAGCTTTTTAGTTTGATCAGGTCCCAGTAGTGTATTTTTGATACTGCTTCAATTGCCTGCGGAGTCCTCCTCATAAAATATTCATCCAAGCCAATTCCTTCAAGAGTTTCCCCTGCACTTTCTTCTAATATTTTAATAGTTTCATGTCTGAAGTTAAATCTTTAATCCAGTGAGAGTCTACCTTAGTTAATGGTGAGAGGTGTGGGTCCAGTTTTAGTCTTCTACAGGTCGCCAGCCAGTTCACCCAGCACAATTTGTTAAACAGGGGGTCTTTTCCCCACTGAATGTTTTTAATTGGCTTGACAAAGATCAAGTAACGTTAGGTAGCTGGATTCATCTCTCAGTTCTCTATTCTGTTCCAAACTTCTACCTCTCTGTTTTTGTGCCAATACCATGCTGTTTTGATCACTATCAATTTATAGTAGAGTCTCAGGTCTGGTAGCGTGATTCCTCCTGCTTTGTTTTTATTTCTGAGTAATGTCGTGGCTATTCGAAGTTTTTTCAGATTCCATATAAAATGAAGTATTGGGCGGCTCCTGTGGCTCAGCGAGTAGGGCGCCGGCCCCATATACCGAAGGTGGTGGGTTCAAGCCCGGCCTCGGCCAAACTGCAAAACAAAAAAAAAATAGCCGGGCGCTGTGGCAGGGGCCTGTAGTCCCAGCTACTCGGGAGGCTGAGGCAAGAGAATCGCTTAAGCCTAAGAGCTGGAGGTTGCTGTGAGCAGTGTGACGCCACGGCACTCTACCCAGGGCGATAAAGTGAGACTCTGTCTCTACAAAAAAAATAAATAAATAAAAATAAAAATAAATAAATAAATAATAAAAAAAATTGGTGGATCATATCAAGTTAATACAAATAGCGTGTTTAACATTGGAGGAGTAATTCCTTGCGTCCATAGACCAGACCGTCAGGTGCATTGGCAGGCCATTCTGGTGTGCCGCTCCTCAGTGTGACACACACTAGGCAGGGATGATGATGTATACAACCAGGAAAATTTCCACTATGTGTGATGACCAAGAGAAAGGCAGAGTCTCACGGCTGCTGACAGTTAGTAATGGTATTAGCTGGCCTTCTGGAATGGTAGCTGCAGAAAATTCAGTCAACATATTTTAACCTTCAGAGTTATTCAGGCACATTCTGATCTCACCAAATGGGCTGATAAGAGGCAAGTACAAACTTGGCATCAAACAGCTGTTTCCAAACAACCAAGGGGAGGCGGGGCAAAAGAGAGCTTTTTGCTGTTTTTAGATACAGGCAGTGCCTTTCAAGGCTAAGACTTCAGCAACAATTTTCCATTGCATAAAACACAAAGAGCTAACCTTTTAAATGTATCAGAACACAGCAGGGAAGTCCAAAAAAAAAAATGAAGAAATAAAGAGAAACGAATAACCTAAATGTTACAGAGCGAAACCGACCAGGTTCTGAGGGCAAAGCACCATGTGAACATCAGATTATGTAGTGTATTCGATTCTAATTCAAGTTAAGGTGGTTCAATGTTTCACTTAAAATCTTTTGTCATTTTTTCACTTGTTGCTTATCCTGAAATCTGATCTATTTATTGGTTCAATGCAGGGGCCAGGCAAAGGCTGACCTAACCTTAGTATTATAGAAGATTGCACAGAAGGTAATAGTGAGAGCAATAATTCCACAGCTTCCTACCTGGAAATGGGCCCAGTTTGAAGAAATAAAAATAGAAGTATCTGAATTCAACTAAAAAGCTCAGCCATATGGAATTAAAATGCCAATTCTCTTTGGCCTTTTTTTGGGGGGGGCATCAGAATTCCAAAGCTCCTACAGTCCAGTGTCTTTCCTGGTAATCCATCACTTAAAGACACATTCATCCAAAATGACAGTACATTCAATAGTTTCACCCTGGTTGTCCTCATTTCTTTAAAAAATTATCATTTAAAATGTAAATAAATAAATACATATGCCAAAGGGCACTAAAACTTCAGGAGAGGATTTGGCTACATGATGGTCATCCTTATGAGTCCAGAAAGAACTTATATTAACCATCTTTGCAAATGTAACATTTTAAATTAAAATAAGGAAAAAAATTCCCAATGTTTTACCAACCTCTGTTTCTAATTTCCCGGAGGGCCCTGCTTAGCATATTTTCAGTATCATATATTCGAAGTGGAAGAACTGGAAACAAAAGATAGATTTAGGAAACAAAAGATTTACCACTGGCTTGAGACTATAATTCAGTATATCTCATGATGACTACACATATTCATTATTTTTATGAATGTTTCTATATTTTAACTTCTGTCTTCTGAATAACAATAAATATATATCCTAATGTTCTCAGAAAAATTGAGGCTCATTGCCCAAAGCTCAGTGACTAGGGCACCAGCCACATACAACAAGGCTGGTGGGTTCAAGCCCAGCCCAGGCCTGCTAAACAACAATGACAACTACAACCAAAAAAATAGCTGGGCGTTGTGGCAGATGCCTGTAGTCCCAGCTACTCAGGAGGCTGAGGCAAGAAATTGCTTAAACCCAAGAGTTTGAGGTTGCTGTGAGTTGTGACACCACAGCACTCTACCAAGGGAGACATAGCGAGACTGTCTCAAAAAAAAAAAAAAAGGAAGAAGAAGAAAAAGAAAAATTGAATTTCTCTCTCTCTCCCCACTGTATACTGATCTTTTGTGTGAATGAGATCTCTTTGAAATTAAGTGAAACTCTTTGTTTAAAAAAGAAACAGGGTGTAAAGAGGAATAAAAAACTGACTGAGGCTATTTAAAGTCACGTTTATCCAGGATTCATCATTTTCTCCTCTAACATGTGAATATAGTTTCCAAAACCACAAACCTCTCAAGTGTTTAGATCCCAAGCTTGTAAATAGGTTTCCTTTACTGAGTGTATTCTTTTCTCATCCCTTGTTGCATTCAGCTGGCTCTAATTCCTTTTCATGTACTTAAAGAAATGAAATATTTTGTCTCAATTAAGAATAATCATGTGTTTAAAAAGATCAATCCTGAAACAACAGAAAAGTGAATTGTTTTCAATGGATCTGTTTACAGGGCCTGAGCAACTGGGGTTTAGATGAATAAATAAAAAGACAGTAATTTTATTGAATTATATCATTCAATTTCCATTGTGTCTTTCCCCATAAACAGTGCAGTGATTGATGTATTATTGAATATTCGTGGAGTGTGTCTGTAATGAATATGTTTATGAATGACCCTCTGAGAGTAAATCAATGTTAGAAAGAGACCTCTGTTGATTTGGAGCTTAGATGATTGCAAATCAAACTTTAAAAATGTCCGGATTTTAACACCTAGTACTTTAAAATTTAAGAGGGAAAATAAAAGTACCTCAAAAGCAAAAGAACCAGTAATTTATGGGAAAGAGAGAAAGAAGGAAGAATTCTTATTAGCATTTTTTAGTATCTGATGCCTTCATTTGGAAGAACCGTCCCTAGCATTACCCAGATATCATCATGACACATATAGTCTAGTGTTTAAAACAAATCATGCTTTTCTTCTAATATTGTGCAATTATTAACAGTCAAGAAAATCTGCTTATTATTCTACCCAATGGATCAATTATCTCTGTGAAAATGCTGTTCTTAATAAGGGAGTGACCCACATTTTCCCTTCAGCTTCATAGACATCTAAGTATGTGAAATGATTGATAAGACAAGAATATTCAGTTGCAGAAACCTCCACTTCCTTTATCTTTCATAAAATTCACGACCTCTCTCAATTGCTTTCTTTTCTAAATGCCGATGACTTGGCTCAAGACACCAATAAATCGTAGATCTGTATCTTCTAACATTCGTAGAATGGCTGCTCATAAACCTCACACACAAATGGGGTGCATCCATGATTTCCTAGTAGGGGAATGCCTAGGAAACTCAACGGACCATTATCCTAGGAAATGAGGATATACAAACTGTTGCTCCAGCCCAGGGTTGGATGAGTAATGTCTGTAAAATATGATCTATCTTTCCGTGATGGCTCTTCCTTCTCACGTCTTCCAAATGGTATCTCTTCCCAGGTTCTGTACTTAATCTCTTTCCTGCCTAGACAACCACATATTCAGAAATATCTTTCAATTATATGTGCACAACACCAAAATTGGTATTTTAAGAACAAAGTTTTTTCAAGCTTATTTCTGGCTTTTGTTTTTAATTGTCTACTACTTTCCCCCCAAATCAACATTTTTCTTAAATCAGATCTTCCCAATTCTCTACTTCTATAAACATGCAAAAAAATCTCCTGGTCAGCTTACAGTTCAGAGCAGTCTTTTCTATTTCCTCTGTAGATCAATCTACTACCATCACCTTGCATTTATATTTTCTTTTACAATTTGCAAACTGGTTCTATTTATATATTTCTATTTAATTGTAGCAACAAGCATGTGGAATATGGGGAAATAATGGCCTGGGAACTTGCTAACAATAGTCAGGTTCATGACCCAGCAGCACGGCTGTCACCTGGGAGCTTGTTAGACATGCAGAAGCTCATCACCTATCCCAGACCAACCGAATTAGAATCTGCATTTTAACAAGATCCCTGGGTAAATTATACATTATGGTATTTTAAGCATTGTCCTGGAAAAGGTGAAAGATATGCTTAAGACATCACAGCCATCAAGCAGCAGAACCAAAACTGCAAAGAAAGTATTCTAACTCCAAGTTCCCAAGCACAAATGCAATGCTATTAAAAATGAGGTCCTCAGGCTCGGGGCCTGTAGCTAAGTGGTTAGGGTGCCAGCCACATATACCAGGGCTGGCAGGTTCAAAACTGGCCCAGTCCTGCTAAACAACAACAACAACAACAACAAAATAGCCGGGCATTGTGGTGTGTGTCTGTAGAAGCTAAGGCAAGAGAATTGCTTAAGCCCAAGGGTTTGAGATTGCTATGAGCTGTGATGCTACGGCACTCTACTGAGGGCAACATAGTAAGATTCTGTCTCAAAAAAAAAAAATGGGGTCCTCAGACCAATAGTATCAGCACCACTAAAAAAGCCTGCTTGCTTGAAATACAAATTCTTGGAATTTTCTTCAGATCACTAAATCAGCATCTCCGGAAGTGGGACCAAGGAACCAGTGGGTTTACAAATTCTCTAGATAATTCTTACACTAGTTAAAGTTTAAGAAAAACTACCTTACTATAATATGTATGTCCTGAGTTCAATTAGGTGCCACTTCTCTCTCATCATCCCTTCCTTTCTATGTCCTTTATCACCTTCCATATCTAACTAATTATTTCCTTTTTGGATGTAAGCCAAAACAGCCATCGTATTCTTTACAATTTACCTGGTTGCATCTTTCTCTGAATTACTCATTCATTCATTCCTTCATTCATTCAATAAATATTTTAGTGCCTCAGATAATGGGTTCTTTACAAAAATTTCAGTGGCTCCCCACCACCTCCTAAACAAGGTAATTGTGTTCACATTGCCTTTAATGAACCTTGTATCTCGTATTATTGTTCTGAATGAAGCTTTCCTCCAGATAAAATCTCAGAAGGAAAATTCCAAGAAAATGCATTAAAACAGGAAAGGACAGAGCTTTAGGTGAGAGTCTATTTCCAGCAGAATGATCTGAGCTGGTGTGGAGTGAAAGCCTTCTCAGGGCAGGCACTCTCTGTGTTCTTCCTGCCCGGGACCAAAATTGATCTTAGAAAATGGCTGGATTTGACCCCATTGGTAGAAGACAGCAGCATGAATCCATAGTGAAGAAACATGAACCAGGGCAATTTCTCACAGTCTGGAGAAAGTTTTTTGAATGGATGACATTTGTTGGGTATAAGCATCACAGTGAAGCCACATATGTGAAGAAACATAAACATGAAAGACTACAAGTAGAGGTCCACATTCTCTGAATTGCTTAATGGCAGGAATGTAATAGGTGTTAAAGGTCTTCCAATGAGCACCCTAACTTTACTGGATATCAGATAACTGGGTTCCACTGTGATTAAAGATCTTATGCTAAATTTAGTGCCATACCAGCAATAGCGTGAGATGTTCTGATGAGGATTTTACCCTAGAGCAGTGATGCTCAATCCTGGAAGCATCCTAAAATCATCAGTGGGGTTTCAAGAAAAATCCGTACTTGGTGCCCATAATCAGAGACTGCATTTAATTGATGTACAATGTAAACTGGGTTATTTTATTTTATCATCTTTAGTTCCCCAAACATTTCTACTCTGCAATCACGGTTGAGAACTATTACAATGATCCTCATACTACATTAGCTTATAAACTGGCAGACGTCATACTACATCATCTTGTAAAATGGCAAAGTAAGACACTGGGAGAGGGCCCGTCATTCTGCCTTTCTCACGATTTCCAGGGTGATTCTGATGCTGTTAGATCACCAATTACACTTTGAGTAACAAGGTACCACACAACATCCACTTCCATCTTTCCTTCTGCTGTGCAATCAAATGATGTCCTTCTCTCTGTGCAATCAAAATATGGAATCTTTCCTTTAAAATCTCTCCCTTTCTTATGTACTTTATCCATTCATTCAACAAATATCTGAGTGCCAGAGATTATTATAAATAAGGTCTGAAAAGTCTATATTATCACAATGAACTCCTTTAAAATCAAAATTTGAATAAAATAAATCAAATTGTTCAAAAAGAAGAAACTGACGCTGGTAAATTACCCTGAAAATGTACAGAATCATGGTTGGTGTGGAGACTAGCTACAGGCAAAGGGAAGAGGTATCGTATAGTATGGAGATTACGTAACACCTTTGTAAAGAATAGAAAACTATGTTGTGTGTATCTGAGCCTGTGTTACCTCATCTTTAAACAAAGACAATTATAACGGCAGTATCACAGGATTTTTGTGAATCAATGTGAGGATACATTTAACAGTGCTGTGTAAACAGAAATGTGTTACATTATTCACATAAACTGGCTCTTTACATTAAAATCCTGAGAAAATTTTCCAAAAGATTAACTTCTCATTTATGTGTAATTCCTTGCAAATAAGTTCTGCAAGTATTTTTTTTACAACTTAGCAGCTTCATGAATTTAGCATAATTTTTTTCAAATAGTAGAAGAAAAGTCAATGACAAAGCTAATATATCACTCCCTATAAAAAGCCTTCATAACTAAATACTCAGATTAGGTATGTAGATTTTTAAACATATGAGTTTCAGATGAGTGCTTTAGACTTTTTAGAGAGCACATAATGATTTCAAAGCAGTAAGAGGAGATAATAAAATATGCAAAATCCTCTCGTGTAGATAGTTTCCAAATACATACTTAGGAGAAGATAGCGCTCCCAACTAACACACATGTATTCTATTAAGAAAAACCATTTACAAATGGTTTCCTTACATCTCGTTCTTATAAAGAAAAGGGAATTTCCATCATACCCATCAAAAAACAGGATGCTTCTTGTTTTATAGATCAGACTGATTTCACATGATTATATCCTGCTCTTTAGTTGAGAAATTCTCTAACACGCAAAGTTTATCAGAAACAGTAGCAAGTTTAGGTCATTTCCCGTTTCTCAAGCCTTAGCAACGAAAAATAAAACTTGAAGAAAATATTTTAAAATACTCCTATTCTAGTAAAAGTTAACTCCCAGTTCATATGATATTTCAAATGTATACTGATTTTTCTCATCCATATGCATTCTTCGATTATATTTGCCCAGCTCCTCTTCTAAAATAAACTTTGGTTTCAGCACATCTAAAAAATGCTATCAGGACAATTTCTAACATCTATCAGGGTTTTGGTAAAACCCAACTGGATATTTCTGTCTGATATGGTACAATTTCCACTGAGGGTATATGGATGCTTTTTAAAAAGATTTTTAAGCTTAGCTGTTATGTTTCGATAAAATCAATACTTCTGTATATGATTTTTTAAATGCTGCTGACAAGAGTTTTAGCCTGCCTCCTTTAAAATACTCTTAAAATAAGCAAACAAATAATATCTGAAGTATAAAAAAAAAGGACAAATACCTCTGAAAAAGACAGATGACAATTCAAGTCATTCATATCACAATGCCATGATCATTTTGAGAAGCATCATGTTTATGAATGAAAATGCTACTGATCAAATTCATGTGTTCTAGAAACTTGGAATTACAAACATTTGCTTCTTTGCCTGCCGGGGGCAAATGCAGGCAGCAGCTTGAGAATAATTAGTAGAAATATGACAACAGGGAGTAACGTTAAATATTATTAGTTAAAATGACAGAAATGCAAAATGTGAAAACTCAATATATGGTCAGCAGGTCAAGATTGGAAAATATTTCCAAAAGGTTATGCTGTGACTCAAGGAAGTTTAATTTAGAAATAGTATCTTTAAAAATAATCATTCCAACATACATCATTTCTACTTCATCTTCATAGGTCAAAATAAATTGCCCTTTTCCTGTGATGGTAAGTCATAATAGTTCTGCAACATGGCCTTAAAACCCACTTAGGCAACAAATGACTTAAAATAATGAATTCTAGATTTCTTCCTGTTGCCATCAGTCACCTTGAAGAGAGTTGGTAGTTGCATGTTGTCTTTCATAATAGCAATAATATCCAGACACAATGGTCCTGAGGAAAGAAAAATTAGCACAATTTTTCTGTGTTATCTAGCACTATATGCCTTCAAACTAATTAAAAGAGCAAGTCCTTCAGAAGATGAAAATGCATTCATTTACATGGTGCTTTGATAAGAAAGAGTTATGAAATCTCCATCTTCTCAAAAATCTGTCCCTTGTTTATCAGAACTGCTCATGATGCTGTCAACCTTTGTGTTAAGCAGAATTGCCAGTGAGTCTATTATCTGTGAATGGTCACTTAAGAATATCCTTATTATCTGGACATCTCCTCTAGTCATTAGTTTAAAAACGTAGATCAATGTAATAAATTCACTAACTTTTACTTTAGGTCAATACTGGCTCCAAGAATGGAAATTATGAAGCAAGGAAATGATGATTGGAGACAGAAGTAATGAGGACATAGGGAGGCAGAAACAATTAGCCTGGCAGAGCTGCAGAAGAGTGAGGGCAGCAGGTGTGGCTGCAGACACCTGCAAATGGAAGAGGGTGTAACTGTGGGCCTGGGAACAGGGAACTCGCCTTATTCAAGAATTTATCACAGGCCTAGCCCCGGGATGTGCCATTCTGAAATAAGGGGAGGATTATTCAGCTTGTCTTTCTTCTCAATTATAGAACCACAATTATAGAAAAAGAGATACATGGTAGACGTTTGCCATTTATGAAGAATATATCTTGAAGCATTCGTGATTTCTCAGATTCATAAGTATTACTTTTATAACTAATCTCCTAAAATGTATTAAAGTACAATCAAAAAGTTTAAACAAGCTCTTGAGGAAATTTTTAATGAGTCTAATTTGGAACTAGTAAATGCAGATACAATATAACCTCTGTAAGTTCTAGAGCTGGTCAACATAAGAGTAAGGCCTACTGTTCTGATGTGTACATGTATTTTACTTTCCTGCACAGCTTTTTTTTTTTTTTTTTTTGAGATAAAGTCTCAAGCTGTCATCCTGGGTAGAGTGCTGTGGCATCATGCATCACAGCAACCTCAAACTCCTGGGCTCAAGCAATTTTCCTGCCTCCACCTCCCAAGTAGCTAGGACTACAGGTACCCACCACAACGCCCAGCTATTTTTTAGTTGCAGATGTCATTGTTGTTTGGTGCCCAGGCTGGATTCAAACCCACCAGCTCAGGTGTACATGGCTGGTGCCTTAACTGCTTGAGCCACAGGCACCGAGTCTCTTGCACAGCTTTTATTAGAGAATATCATGTAACTATACATAAGCAAAACACAGTAAAAGCATACATATAGTATCATATAAAGTCAATACATTCACTGTTTTCTTATGGTTTAGTAATTCTCTCTTGGAAAAAGAATCAAGCTGATCTGTTTCCTAGTCCTTTTCTTTTCCTTTCTCCCTTCCTTTTCCTTCCTTTCCCTTCCTTTCCCTTCCTTTCCCTTCCTCTTCCTTCCCCTCCCTTCCTTCCTTCCTTCCTTCCTTCCTTCCTTCCTTCCTTCCTTCCTTCCTTCCTTCCTTTCTTTCTTTCTTTCTTTCTTTCTTGTTGTTATTGTTTGAGATGCTTGTCTGTTGCCTAAGCTATAGTGCCATGGCTTCAGCCTAGCTCATAGCACCCTCAAACTTCTGGACTCAAACAATCCTCCTGCCTCCCCCACCTGATTATCTGACACTACAAACAGGTGCCAACATATATGGCTAACTTTTCTATTTTTATTAGAAAGAGGGTCTCACCTTGCCGAGGTTGGTTTCAAACTCCTGACCTCAATTGATCCTCTCACCCCAGCCTCCTAGAATTCTAGGATTACAGGAGTGAGCCACCAGCCTTGCCTTGTTTCCTATGCTTATTACAAAGGTAAGAAGAGCAAGCACTGTCAATGCTGACTATACCACTGAGCATATCTGGGCATTTTTCTACAGTAGATGATTTCAACTGCATTATCTGATGCCTGATATCCTCCTCTTTTGGAGTCTCCACAATTTCTGTGTCATCCTCACTTGCTTCTTCCACTTCATTAGCTTCTTCATGCACTTCTAGGCTGGTCTGTTCTTTGGTCAGTGACACTTGGAAAATTGCTTCTGGATCAGGATCATTACAGGTTGCTACTTCATCATCCATTGCAACAAAACATTCAAAATCTAATCTTTTGAACTCTGCCATGGGAAACAAACTGTCTGATGGGGCCAAAATATTGTGCCCTTGGGTTGTGACAAATTAAACTTTCTTGAAACACTTCTGTATTGTTTCTCGGAGAACTGCATACCAAGGATAACTGATCCAGAAGACAGCATTCAGAGCATTAACTGATGCAATGGATGAGGCTTCTTCCATAGGAGGACCATAGGTTTGTGTTTTAGTAATGACCCATTGCAGGAGCTGTGCTCAATAGTATGTTTTGAATGTTTTGATAATAGGTTGGTCAAGAAGTTGGATTTTTGAGGTCATGGTTGGAGGCAGAAACTTAAGTGTCATGTTTGTGACATGATTCACCTGATGGTGGCCAGGACCACCATCAGGACCAGGACAGTTGTCCACTCTCATTATACAAATAATAATAGAACATTTCTTCTTAATTTCTAGGTTGATACCACTTATCCACTCCTTAAATAGCACACCAGTTATCCATGCACATTTGTTTGATCTCCAAGTAACAGGGAATTTTTCAGGGTTCAATTTCTTGAATGTGGGTGCTTTGCCAATTTGCCAGTCCCTAAGGGGTTTAGGTTCTTTATGGTTGAACTAGAGCAAAGCAGAACTGTGAAAGGGGCTTTGAAAAGTTTTCTACTCTTACATTTGTCACCCTTCATGATGAGGCCCCTGTCAGGCATTGCCCTGAAAAAGAGTCCATGCTCATCAGCATTAAAAACATCTTCATCTTTCAAGCCCCTGGTAAAGTCCAGGAACGTTTTTGGTGAACTCTTCCACAACTTCTACTGGAACTTTGCGGATTTACCACACAAGACTTTCTGGGAGATCTCATATGATGGTTTAAATTTCTCAAGCCGACCTTTTGATGCCTATAAATCTTCCACCCCAAATTCCTGTGTGAATTTTTTAGCCATTTCTTGAATCATTAGCCAGGAGATTTAAGCATTAGTCCTCATATGTTTAAACCAGCTTAATGTGTCTTCATTGATTTCATTGAAGGAAGTTTTCACACTTTTCTGCTGTAGTTTTGTTTTCCTTATAATATCTCTCCAAGTACTCATGTTTACTTTTTTTAGATGCTGCTAATTCTGGTCTTACTAACACCAAATGTTCTGTCATCTTTCTTTGGCTTCTGCTTTCCAGAAAATATAGAAGATCAACTTTTTCCTTCAATGTCCACTCTTTGAATTCTTTCCTTCAGGCCATCATGTTTCATTTAAATTTAAGAAATTTTTCAGTAATTGTAGGATATACCTATAATTCAAACCAGTCCTTCACATTGAAAAAAATCTCCTCCAACATGTGATAAACGATAGGACATTAGGTGTAATCCAAACATACAATAATAATAAAACATGTGAAAATAACTTACACTAAAGAAAAAAAATACATGTTCTACTCCTTTCTGTAGAGAGGACTCAACTGGTCAAGTTACAGAAGGTAAATTAACATTGTATGTCACATTCCAACTGGTCAAAAAAGAATCTAGTGAGGTGGTCAATATAGAGAGGTAAGTCTTCCATTGAGTACATGTCCGGCATATCTGGTCTAGGAAAATTAGGTTAAACTTAAGGAAGTGATCAAAGGAGGGAGGTGGTCTACTATGTGGGTTCTACTGTAATTTTTTTCTAATTACAATCATAAATGTTCCCTTCCTTTCTTTCTATTCTCTTTAATTACTAGCATTGTCTTGCTGTCTCCCTTCTCATCCTTATCTGAGTCAATTTCAACAATGAACCCTAGTACCTAGGACATTGGGACAGTTACCACAATGAATCCAACAGCATGGGAGGAAAGAAGAATACTGCTGAGCGCCAAGGCTGTTTGATCCGGGAGGCTTTCTGGAATATGTTCTGATTTCATCTTCAATGTGAGTACATCCAACACCAACAAAATGCAAACCATCTCTAGTACTATCTATTACAGATGTCTCATTGCTTAGGAAAAGAAAAATAAATGGTGAATCTATAAATGCTACACAGATAATGAAAAGTATACACAAAAAAGCTGGCAGCTGATGGCGCAATCTTTTAGGTCTTCATTTTTAACCAATGTTCTGTGCAATCTTTGTATACTAAAGTATTCTTTGAAATAGGTATTATTTTTGTCATAGTGTCAAATCTTCACTGAGGATAATTTTCAGTTCCTTCCTCTCTCAGTGTCCAACGATCAAACTGATACTTTAAATACAATCTTCACGTTTACATTTCCGAGCCAGTTTCTTTCCTGCACTGAATATGGTGACTGCCAACTCTTGCCTGGCATGACTTCTCTGTCTTCATGGTATTTCAGCTTTCTTCTTAGGACGTTAACATTTTCTTGTTGCCATCTCTGTACCCTGCTCCTCAGGTCTGCAATTTCTCTAATATGCTCCAAATTATATTGTAAAAATAGATTTGTGCCTAAGTCTCTGCCCACAAAGGAAAAGAGAGCAAGTTAAGTTCAAACTGTAGAAGGACCACCCTCACTGAGCAGAAACTACTCGTTTTCTGATTGTTACCATCCGATGTTTGAAAGCACTGACTCTGGTTGCAGTTGCCTTGTGTTTACGCTTTCATTACATTAGGCCTATTATCATGAAGTCCAGAATAGCACTAGTGAGACCAGAAAACATAAACAAATTTACAAGTGCGGTCCACATTTTAGTCTAATTAATGATTAATTTCTTACATCTGAAGGTGAAAGTAAGACCAGAGTCTTTTGCTCTGACCTAGGGCACCCTTACTTAGAAAACACAGATGAATAAAGAAAAAGTTAGTATTTACAATTCCTGCCACTCCTAGCCTAAGGTAGGGGAGAGTGAGAACCCAGTTCCACTGTGCTAGGCCTGCTACACTCACCCTAAAACTAGCTGGTGGCTTGTGACTCACATAGAGTTGCCCCCCCATAATGTGCTGTAAAAAATAGAAGGGTCTAAAATATCTCTAAGGCAAACTACCTGTATATTGAACTCTCCCTTGAAGGCTTCCTAGAATTGAGGATTTCTTTTTAATTTTCAAAATATTAAGAGGTACAAATATTTTTCTTTTATCTATACCTTGCTTAAGTCAAGGGTTTTTAGTGTGCTTATCACTAGAATAATGTTCATTGTACCCTTATACCCAGAAGTAAGTTTTTACCCCTCCCCTCACCTCCTTCTTGGGAGTCCAGTGGCCTTTACATCTCTTTGTGCCACTTTGGGTCCATCAAGTAGCTGCCAATTATAAGTATGTGCATGTGGTGCTTAGTTTTCCACTCCTGAGATACTTTGCTTAGGATAATGGTCTCCACTTCTGTCCAAGTTGCTGCAAAAGATATTATGGCTGAGTAGTGTTCCACTGTATATGATAAACCACATTTTCTTTATCCATTCATAAATTGGTGGGCATGTAACATCAACTGCAATCGTGAATTGTGCTGTGTTGAACATTCACATGCAGGTTTTTTACTGATAAAATGACTTCCTTAGGGTAGATACCCAGTAATAGGACTGTTATAGCAAATAGTAAGTCTACTTTTATTTCTGTGAGGAAACTCCACACTCTTTCCTACAGAGGTTGTATTAATTTGCAGCCCCACCACCAGCGTTCTTTTATCTCTGAATTCATGGCAGCATCTTTTAATAATAGTCATTCCACAGGGCAAAGGTGATATTCCATTATAGTATAAATTTGCATTCCCTGATGATCAGTGAGTGGTGTTGAACATTTTCATATGTTTACATGCCATTTCTTCACTTTTGAAAAGTTTCTGTTCATGTGTTTTGCCCACTTTTTAATAGGGTTGTTTATAATTTTTCTTGTTGATTTGAGTTTTGTAGAGATTCTGGATATTACACTAATATTGAATGTATGGTTCTTCCATTCTAAAGGTTTTGATTATTTCCTTTGCTGTGCAGAAGCTTTTTAACTTACTTAAGTCTATTTATTTTTATCATTGCTGTATTTGCCCTTGTGGTTGTAGTCATAAATTTTTTGCCTACGCCAATATTTTGTTTTCCCATGTTTTCTTCTAGAACTTTTATGGTTTCATGCCTTACATTTAAATCTTTTATCCATTTTGAATTTACTTTTTATCTATGGATCAGAGAAAGGTCCTGTTTTATTCTTTTGTTATGGCTATCCAGTTTCCCATCACAATTTATCGAATAAAGCTTCCTTTTCCCAGTGCATTGTTGTTGTCTGCTTTGTCAAGGATCAGTTGGTTCCAGGTATATGGCTTTATTTCTGGGTTCTCTATTCTTTTAAATTGGTGTATGTTTCTACTTTTATACTAGACTTAAATCTCCACTACTATTTGACCATTTTATCACTGCAAAATCCTTTGGTTTGGGAGGAGTCCAGGATTGGAAAAGGGTTCGCTGGGAAACATCTATCTAATACATGTATCACATTACTGATATTTTAATGACATGCATATTATTTATCCACTTGCATGTGTGTTCCAGAAGTTCTATATATCATGTATCCTTATGATGACAGGGAAAAACTACTGTCCACATTCCAATGGTAAGAAATTTATTTTGAGTTCTTGGGTTGATGTTTATCTTGATAAGTACTCACACAAAAATGTCAACCCATCTCATTCTTGACCATTGAGCAGAATTATAGGATCAGCCTAAAAACCCAAAGGAAATTTTTACTAGTCAAAGCATATTTTCTGGTTTTAGAATTCAAGTCATGCCTTTTTGCCTTGTAATATCATGATTTAACAACTGAGTTAAGCTGTCCAGATCGCTATGTTGTTTTATTAATCTGTGAATGTATGAATATTAATTAACACATTATGCCCAGTTTAGGGTTCACACCAAAGTGTTTACATGGGGGTTTGAGTCAAGTAGAAACACAAACCTGCTATATCCTTATCATGGTATCATTGGTATTTCTTACTTATTGATCTGGATAGTAGCTGTCTCCTCACATGTCAATCACCTACAACTAGACTTTTACTTCACTGAGGACATGAACAGCACCTTACTCAATTCTCTCTCAGTGCCTCAGTAAGGCCCACTAGTTCTTGTTAAATGAATTAACTGCTGCCAGAAATATACTTGCTGAGTGAATGTATGCATCCATCAATGAATCAGGAGGCACTGAAGACATATCTTCCCCACAGAAATTTCCTCATGACCAGAGTGCACAATTTAAAAAAACAAAGTAGCAGCTAACAACTTGAACTCCTATCAAAAACCAAGGACCCTCTTTGAGTAGCAGGGCCTTCTCTTTGGAGCAGCAAGGTAACAGTTAAATCCTTTCGTCATAAGCACTAAATAATCCATTCCTATCTACTCATTTAGGGAGGAGTTAATCTTACTGATTGTACTTCACTTAGAATAGAAATCAGATTCAAGGAATAAAATGGGGAAGAAATAAGGGCTTTTAAAAAGTAACTAACATTTTATACAAACCACATAAACCTCTGAGCCCTATTAAAATCACCGATAAGCAATCTTGGAGAAACATTCTCCAGTAATGGCTAACTGGGCTCTTACAGCAAAGCAAATTGTTTTTTCTTGGCAAATATCCCACAAGCAACAGGCAGCAAGTAATTTTTCATGCCTCACATACAAGTTCTCATGTATATCTGCAATTCTAATGCCAAATTCAGTTCTATCTCAAAAGATACTTTAACTGCAAAGAAAAGACCTTCCCAGGATATCTAGTTGATCCTTAGCAGGAGCTTCAAGGTTATCAGAATGAATTTCCATGTATCACAGTATAGAAAACCATTCTGTCCATTTGGCAGAAGACTCCTCACTTTTTCTTTGCCTTTCCCCTGGCAAGAATGTTGTTTAGTGAGGGACATCTGGTCAGTATGTAGCACGTAGAAGACTTACTGCTTGCCCTTCAGGAATATACACCTAAAACAACTGAAATCAAAAAGACATTAATATAAAATAAAAAGCAAAACAAAGAAATGTACATAGGTGCATTGAAACATCATTGGTGGGATTACAGTGGCCAGCTGGGCTAAGCTGGTGAAGATCAAAGATTTGAAGTGATGTTTTGAATGAGAGAGAAACAGATAGATGAACCACTGGAATTCATGTAGACATTGCAGAGGAAAAGAGTTTCTGACCAAAACATTATAGGATAGGAGAGTGTGAACACATATAATGTAGGTTCTATAAATGTCCCTGAATAGCTATGGTTAAACACTGGGGTTGAACACACGTGCATGCACACACCCACACACACATGCACAAGATTTGGCTGGAAGTATTAATAAACAGTGTGCACACGTTTAGATTTCACTTATCAGTTGATATGATTTTTTGGTTCACTGAGAGCAAGAAATGGCCTTCAGCTAATTAATCAACACACAAATAACTAATTTTCAGGATTTGTTACCTCTCTAGAGAATGCCTATATCCTAAAATTGACTATTTCATTTTACGCACATAAGAACAAGGCAAAAGAGAGAAAAATAAAGATTGAAGAAGAGGCTAAAAAGCAAGGAAGGACTGCATTAAGGAGCTGTATAGCTGCTCAATTACATAGGTTTCCTGGGAGATCACCCCAACGTGAAGTGTGTGCAGAATCGACACATTCAGCAACTATACTACGACAGCCCCCCGCTATCCTCTGGAGATATGCTTCAAGATCCCCAGTGGATGCTGGAAACCTTGGATAGTACTGAACCTTATATACTCTGTATACACTGTTTTTTCTATACATACATATTAGATAAAATTCCATTTATAAATTAGGCATAGTAAGAGACTCAGAACAATTACTAGTAATAAAATAGAAAAATTATGACAATATACTACAATAAAAGACATGTGACGGTGGTCTTTCTCTCCTTCCCCAAAATAAAAAATAAAAAACCACACTAACCTTGTTTATTATTTGAATTGCCATTGATCACAGGCAACTGAAACCAAGGGAGGCGAGTAGTAGCACTATATTCTATCACTTATGCATTCCTCTGCTTTTTCTGTGTCATAAATCATACACAAGAAAGATCTTTTTTAAAAGATTTATTTGTAAGTTTAGTTTATTAAATGGAGGTTTATGTGGTGATAAGGCAAGAAAAATGAGAACCAGATTGTTACTCTCTGTGCAATAATTCCTGCCAAGAAAAGGAACAAATTCAGAAAAATAACTTTTTTAGATTTTAAAAACAGTAAAGTTTCCTTTTTATGAGTCTTCACATTATTTTAATATCTTAGTGAAATTTTCTTGTAATATTTTTAGTTTTAGGGCATGAGGATAAAAAACAAAGCAAGATAGAAAACAGAAAACTTATTTGAGGAATAAAAGTAAGAATACCATTAATGCTCTGACATTAATGAATCTAAGTAACAAGAAAACATCCAGATAAAAAGTAGGTAAAATTTTTGCTGATGGTTCTTCTATATGTCATGTTTTACTATTTCTAGCAGTCCTGAACTTGCCAAATTCTATGTTCAAATGTTCAGCATCATGGAGATATAATTTTTTTTCTAAGGAAGAAAATACTGGGAAAAATTATATTGATTCATAATAGATTTTGAGACTCAGATTCTGGATTTAGATTTGTTTCTGAATGAATCTTATTGTCAAATCATATTATCCTTATGGAATACATTTGAGCTGGAAATTGTTCATTTTCAATGTCATGAATTTATAGAATTTGTAGGTATTCACTGCTATACGATGTCATATCTACTAGAGTGGTTTATTGTTTCAATGCATCTGTATTAGGCATTTGTAAATCCAATAGAATCAAATTTGGCATTGGAAGAAACTACAACTCTTTGAACTATGTCAGTAGTTACAGGAGTGGAAGAAAAAAACTCCAACATTCCATGAGCTATGCATACCATTAGGGAATATTTAAATCTGGAAAAATTCCAAGGAATGAAATCAGAGCTAAGAAGAAGTCAGAAAAATAGTGCTAGAATATCTGCAAAAGCAAATTAAACCTTTATGTCCAGCAAGCATAGTTTGCAAACACTAATGTCCTGCCTGCCATTCCACAGACTCAGCTCCTTTGCCCAAAACATAGCTAATTGCTACATTTAGTGTACTCTCTGTCCATGTGAACACTAAGCACTTGTAATGGAAGAAATGCAAAAAAATAGGGTCGAGCATCTGGATATTCACACTGCAGTAACTCTCTACTAAGATACCGCTGGATTCCTGAGTGGGATGTGCTGCAAAAGTCCTCAGTGAATCCACTGTCATGCTGCCTGGTTGCTCATCTGCTTGTCACGTAGACCACCTGAATTCTCTAGAGTCTGGATTTAAGAAAACGAGATGATTAATGCCCTATTGTTGGAATAGCCTCAGCAAGACCCTCACACCCATGCAAGCCCAAGCATGAGAGTGGGTATGAAGAACAGAGTCTGAGCTCCATGCTTGAGCATTTTACATTGAAATGCGAGGGCTTCAAACTTTTCAAAGACAAAACCTTGCCCCTGACACCAAGGATAAGCATGTAAGTGTGTACTCCCACTGTCAGGTGGTCCTTATATAACCATGACTTCCAAATAGGCAAAGGGAAGCCCAATCTATCACTTCAGTCTATAAATAAGAGCAGAAAATCTCAGGCATTATCATAGTAACTGATAATAATTTTTTTTTTTTAAGGAAGCCAGGATGGGCTCCACAGTCCCAGCTACTGAGGAGGCTGAAGCAGAAGGACTGCTAGAGCCCATGAGTTCAAGTCCAATCTGAGCAATACTGCAAGACCCTATCTCCATAAAAAGTAAATATGTAAACAAACAAACGACCATAAATTCTGATGCTTCAAGAAACCCTGGCTTTCTGGCTTTGTCCCATGAAATTAATTGTACTCCCTTAGACTTTTGAGAGGTAAACTGGAGCATTGATTAAAAGTAGTATTTGTTCTGTTTTGATTGCCTGATGAAAATCTGACCAAGTGGTTAAAATCCACTTACCAAAGTCTGTGTACTTCAACTACATCCTTCTGATAAAATTATGACACTAATTTAGTTAACATTCATTAAACTCTTAGCACAGTGTCAGAAATATAGCGTGTGCTTAGCAAATGTCAGTAATGAACCCCACACTGTGAAATACTGTCTGGATATCATATATCTGTTGTTGCCTTCCTCTTGTCTTCACTTGTGACCTTAAATGTTCAGCACTGCAGGGTTTGGGCCTCAGCGGCCGACACCTGTCCTCTAGAGAATCAGGCAGTCCAGTGCCACAGTTGGCCCAATTCTGTTTCATCACATTCTGCTCCAGCCTCACTACGTGATTCCATTCAACTCCTTCCTGTTTTTAGGTACTCCCACTGGGGAGAGACTCGAGATTTTCTAAAAGGCTCCTAGAGCAAAAACAGATATATTGTATTTGTATTTTCAAAGCATTCTTAATTATAGTTTTGCAAACATTTCCCAATAGATTTTGAAACATAAAAGACTCTTTTATGTACAATTATATATAATTATATAATCCTATAGTTTCTAAGCAGTCTGTGTCTTTAGTTCCCAATTTATCATGTGAATAAAACTTCTACCTGTCATGTCTAAAATAAAAGTCTACAAATGAAGGAGTAGAGTCAGCTTGACATTAAAAAAAATCTACACTAACTTTGTTTCAGGAAAAAGATTACATATTAAAAATTGAGAGAATTTCTGTTGACAGCCAGGCTCTGGAATCATGTTTTAATTGTGTAGTTTGCTCAGAGTTCACAACAACAGCAAAAAATAAAAAAAGTCTTATGGAAGTTAACTAATATTCTAATGGGTACAGTTTTAACCTTGAACTTAGAAAGAAAGGCTTTGAAAGTTTCCCAGGAATGTGACACAGAAAGTTAATGGTTGGTGCCATAGGTCTGTAAAACAAGACCCTTGCCTTCTGAACTTGCTCTGGGGAAATAGAAGATTGAAGACAAACAATGGCTGACCGTGGCCTTAGCAACTGTCCCTAAGAGTTACAGACCAACCTTTGTTAAGAAGAAAGGTTTGAAACTTGGATCATTTGGATTCTTTTTTGTAACACTGAATATAAATCATTGCCTATAAGGAAGAGGTCCTCAGGAACAGGCAGCAGAGAACCTATAGTTTAGAACTTCCAAACAGGAAAAGATACTATAAAACTAGGTGCACGCTGTGAACAGAAATTTTGGCATCTAGTGTGAGTGCACATATCTGTTTTGTAGTCCAGCCAATAAAAGAAACATTTCTACCCTAAAAGATTTATCAAAAAAAAAATCACCTTCTATGATCCTCAGTAAATATCTCTCTCAAGCTGAAACCTTGGTTAGCTGTTTTAGGACTCTCTATAGTTCTTTCCACAGAGGTTGTATTAGTTTGCAATCCCACCAGCAGGACAAAAGTGTTCCCTTCTCTCCACATTCACCCCAGCATCTGCAGATTTGGGATTTTGTGATGTGGAGCCCTGGAGTTTGAAGTTGCAGTGAGCTATG